>FIZU01023347.1:0-11057 GCA_900064475.1 Pseudococcus longispinus | reverse complement strand
TTTTGAGTTAATAGCGAAAAACTAAGAAAAACAAGTCATTTCTCATATAAATAACACATCATTTTGAACGTTTGCAACCGCTCGCTTCACAACGCACGCGTCGAAACAATGGAGTAGGGTATCTAGTTATATTACATACGTCGATGTTGGAAAGAGTGTTGCCAAACTAGAGGGCTTCAGAAAACATTTCATGGAAATTTCTCAACCATTCGATTCATCGAACTTGCTTCCAAAGACTGAAACCTTTTTAAAAAGAGAAAAAATTTCAAAATCATCTACGCTCGAATCCATTAATAATTAAACAGATCTTCGAATCAAAATCTCGAGAAAATATCACCGCCGACTGTCACAAAATTCTCACGTCTTATCGCAAAAGCACATAGCATCTGAGTGACAAAATATTTTGACATTATAATGAAACCACATATTTTCAAAATATCTCTCTCTCGTTTGTACCACACGATATCAGGATATGAGAAAAACGATTTATAGAAATGAGGATCTTTCGATGGGATAGCTTTTAAACTTGGATCGTATTCGTAAATTGTCGTACGCCCATACAAAGTGGAATGATTTTTGGTTTTATTAGGCGTAAAATAGAAATTAATTAAATATGTGGCAGTTGCCGTGGCACGTCGTTGATTGATCATTCAATTATTTTGCCTTGTTAATTTGTAATGGAAAGAAAAATTCGAAGGTCTTGGAACGCCTTTATGGTTTCGCCGCCGCCGCATCACCATTGGCTGCAGATACACATTATAGGAATTTTTATCTGCGCTGCAATGTGAGACAAGTTGTTAAACCAGTCGTCGGACGTAGCATGAGACGTCGGCGACGGATGGAAAAAATGCAGTACGACGTGATAATACCGAATACGACGAATAATTCAGTATCAGTATCGCTGATAAAGACGAATTATTCTGTCGATGATGACGACGATGAATTTTTTCCACATTAGCTCAACATGTACTACTTGTAATAGGTATTGGAATGATGAAGAGGGCATGAAAAGAATACAAGAAAAAAACCTACACTGGGTTTTGAATTTATACGACGACCTGTCTGAGAATTTCGTTCAACGATAAGAAAAATTTGCTCAAAAAAAGAAATCAGTTTGAAGAGAAACATGGACGGTGAGAGGGATGGGGCGAAGATGTGACACCGAACGAGACGACGCAAAATAGACGAAATTTTTTCGTTACACTGGCTCGGGCCGGCATATAAAGTGAAATCGTATGTACCCGAAGAGAAAAAGATGGAGAAAGAGAAAAAGAGATGGGAAAAAGAGACCTTTAAACCTACGAGGGTATTTGCTACCGTTGACAAGGGTTGAGTTGTTACACTCGTTTATCAACAGATGACGTTTGACAGCTTTTTACCCTTCGGCTCTAACGTAACGAAGGTCTTCGTCGGGACTACAATCATTTATAACAACTTAAGCGTCAAGATGTTTACATTCTGTCCTACTAATCTATTTCTCGGCCAGTTTCAAAAGAAGAATTATTTTTCACGCCGGCTCTCTTCGTCTTCGTCGTCGTGTGTTTTGGGTTCAGGTTTTTAAAAATCCGTGTTCCCGGCGATTTTTCACCTCTTCGTCTTTTAATACATGTCCACGTCTCTAGCGAGCAGTGCACGCTACAGCGCCAAGTTTTTCCGAAAGGGTTCCACGTTACGTGGATTTCACCCCTTTCACGTCGCTCGCCCAAGTTTAAATTAATTTCTCCAACAGGCCAAATTTCACCGATCAATCAAATGCTCGTCGGTCGCGTGATAAATTACCCGAGACCGAGTATCATGCAACATTTGTAAAACGAATTTTTTTTAGGCTTCCTCTTCCTCTCTCGTGTGTTCTCGCATAGAGAAGACGACTCGCGATGAAGAAATGAAGTAATAAATGTCTGTTTTGATGGAATAACAGAAAGATGAGGCGATAGGAGGGGTGAAAAAGGGATTTCGCTTTCGAAATACGTAACGTAATTTTGAGATATTTTTTCGCAATGATTCTCATTTTAATTTCGCGATTTTTCACTAGCCAACTGTATTCCATTTTATCGATCGATGAATTTTTTAAAATTACAAAAATTCATTAATATCATCACAGGTATCAAAATGTTTGTATTTTGACCCATCTACAACCCGTTCTTTACATTACCTTAGGCCTACTAAAAAAATAACAAAAAGGGTCTTAAAGGAGTTTGGTTTCAATCAAAATTTTGAAAAATTTCCCATTAGTTATCAAAGTGCATGTTTTTCGACCATAGTGATCTATTTTTGGGGTAATTTTGAACATAATTTCGAATTGAGCATCATCCTCTTGAGCTCCCTTTCGTTTTGTTTGCATCCAATGGCATCAAAAATAGACATAAAAGGTCAAAAACATAGATAGGTATGAAGACTTCGCTGGGACCTTGTCGACATTTTGGCATAAAATTGCCTCAAAAAAGGATCCCAGAGATGGAAAAACCTTCACTTGGATATCTACGAGTAATTCGAAATTTTGAAAAATTTCGAGATATTTATGGACATTTTATTTTACTACAACGTCAAAAAAAAATTAAAATGCATCACTAAATGTCTTAAGGCTTCAATTGAAATTCGAAACGCTTTAATACAAAAACATTTCCAAAAATGCAATACTTCAGTTGAAGAGTACAAAGAAATATCAACTGGTGACATTGGAAATGAAATTGATTTACCAGACCATAAAAATGAGGCAGACAACAGATGTATCTGTGCAACCAGCAGCAACAGTCACAACAGACGAATACGACTGATGATACTCGTATCAAGCATCAACTACATCAGAAAAAGGTAGCGATTTTAGCCAGATTTTCAAGGTTGAGAATGTGTTCAACAAATTTAAAGATCATCTTGATAAGCATGCGCCAATTTTTTAAAGTGTATTTTCAACTCGTATCTGCCGATCAAGATGTGCAGAATGCAATGAAAAACAGGAGGCCATTTCCTCGACATTTTTTTGGATTCAAAAGAAATGGAAAAATCCATGAGTGTCGATGAGGAACATCAGCTATTCAAATTTTTATGCTAATATACTTCGTTTTGGTCGTTAAATGAAAATAATGTTGTCATTGAATTTGCCAACTAGAGATGTAAAGATAAGAGGTGGTGTAAAGAATTTAAATGGTGTGCTTCGAGTCTTAAAACAGATGACATTTAGCCAAACGCCGAAACATGATGAATCAGCTGCAGCGATTCTCTGGTGTCCCCAAGTACTGAAGCTGTCGAAAGACCCTTTGAACATTTCTCAATTACCCAGAAGAAACTTGTGGAACTGATAAGCTATCAACATAGCATATGTTCGTGCATCATAATACAAATGCAGTAAAAAAAAATGTTTAAAAAAGGAAAGAAACCAAAGACAAAGAGTAAGCAAAAAGCTAAGAAAATTTTTCCGATAAAGAAGTCCCAAAACAAAGTCCAAAAAGTCATTTGAGTTCTGAAAAAATTTTCAAGTCCATAAAAGTCAGACAAAATATCTAAAAGTCATCGTAACAGATTTTCGTGAGTGAATTTCGTGGTGGTATTTTTTTGAAAAATTTTCGAAATCTAATTCCAAGTACAAAAAGTCAGTGGAAATCTGAAAATTTCTCCAAATTCAAAAAAGTCTGACAAAATGCCTAATAGTCAGCGTTAGGTAAAAAGCTATCTCACAAAATGTCTGATTTGAACTTTCTAGAAATTTTTTAAATCCATAACGTTGAAATTTTTCAAGTTCAAAAGTTCATTTGAATTCAAAATTTTCCAGGTCTAGAAAAGTCTGACAAAATGTCGGAAAGACACAGCCCGGATTTCTAAAATTTTCTAAGTTCAAAAATTCGAAATTGTTTGTCTGACAAAATATCTAAAAGTCAGCATTACCTCTGAAATTTAAAAGTCCAAAAAAGTCATTGAAAATCTGAAAATTTTTCCAAGTCCAAAAAAGTTTGACAAAACGTTTAAAAATCAGCGTGACGGAATTTTGTTTTAGTTTTTACAGGTTTGGTCATTGAAAAAGCATATCCTCATGGATATATGTACATAAAAAATTGAATTATGGAATAATCATTAAGGTACTGAAAATTATCATTCGTGATTAATCGGAAAAAAGATTACCTATAATTTACTGGTAATTACCGTACATTTTATGGTACAGCTCAAATTTCTAATAATTAACCTGAAATTACTGATAGCTTACCCAAAACTGTTGATAATTTATCCAGAATTATGTACAATTTACCCTAAATTACAGAGAATTTACGAGAAATTATCGAATTTACTGGAAATTACTGATCTTTCAATAAAAATTATGGGTAATTTAATCACAGTTGTTATAAGACACTTTACTGCGAAATTGTCATAACTCCTTGTTCGAAGCAGTGTAAATCAGGAATAATTTCATTAAAATCACGATTAATTTGATTAAATGACAGATAATTCACTTTTTCAATTTGGTTCCAGTAATTTCAACTGTTTAATATACACCATATCAACTTTTGAATACTCTTCATTTTGCACCGAGGATGATTCGACACACATTTCTCTCATGTTTTCTCATCTGCTAAAACTATAAAAATCTCGAAGACGAGTAGTACAATACGGGGCAGGGAATAAAAGCTGTCATCGCCAACGAACCACGCATTAAATTCTCGATTATTTACTCACGATTGAAAGGAAATGACAGCGCGCAGATATCGCTGCGAGTATTATAAAACTTGACGATGAAATGAAAAAGCTATAACGAATTTAATACCTCCTTTATGACTCTCCTCCATTTCTCTGCGATATGGCAGCAAGCCTCCTCCGGTGATTATTACTATATACAACGACGTGTTTTGGAAAAAGCGTTAATTATACGATTTGTATAGTTTGTTGTGGGTATAGTACGAGTTAATTTGTATTCTCGCGTGATTCGCCGGGACATCTTTGCTCGCGACGGTAACGATTTTAATTTAATGCGCGTTTCGCATGAGTAACATCAATAAAAATAACATTTATATATTAAAAAAACGCGTTCCTTATAGGTTCTACAGTGACATCCGACAAAATATAAACGAGTAGGTTTTTTATTTCCCATTCTTTTTTCTCGAAATGGTATAAACCGAGAAGCGGATATACGTATGTACATGCAGATAGATGGCAAATGAGTTAGTATAAACGAAATCGATAATACGTATACGCATTGGAATGGCAAAAAATATATACCTACAGAATGTATTAAATGAAAAGGCTTCGTAAGTATGTTAACATTTTTGTATCCAGAAGAGACCAGATGGATGAAATTTAAAAAATTTCATCACACGAGTTCATTCCAATTTACAGTGAAAATCAAAATTTCACCCTGGAAATATGATCGAATCAAAATTACATGCTTTCATTTTCCTGTGTGAGATTTGCTATAAATTGAAAAAAATTGCACTCAACTACTCACCCTTAAAACAGAAAGATGTTCGAGATTTTGGCGTAAAAGTGTTCATTTTCACTTTCAAAGCCATCGAACTTTTAAATGGTCCATTTGTATTCCTGTACGAAAAATGCATAGAATGAAAATTCTTTCCTCACAATTTCTAAAAAATTTACGAAGTAGAAATTTTACCAATTCCTTCAAATAAAATACTACCTACATAATTTTTTTAATGAAAATCGCTGGAAAATTTTAGAATATCGACGAAATTCCCATCAGAATCAGCAAAATATTGTAAAAGTTCAACGTTTTTTTGAAATTTAACCAAAATTTTGAACAATTTGAACAAAACTTCCAAGATTTTTACGACATTTCGATGAATTTTCAACCAATTTTTAACAATATTTTTCATTCAACGCTGAATAAAGAATTACTAAAAGAACAAACAGAAAAACACCATCTTTTGAGTTGATTTAGATAAAAAAAACACTGCTTTTCATTACTTAAATCATCTCGAAATTGAAAACACTACTTTTACACTAATTACACTACCGATTAAACACTATGATATACTATGCCAATATACGAAGCACACGTTATCGATAGAATTTAATTCAAATGCCACGAAATGATTTATGACAGATGTCTCTGTTCCAGCATAAACTACGAGTATATTCACGACTCCACTCTCTTTGGGCGTAACCATAATTAACTCGATTATAATTCGACAAAAAATTAGCAACCCGATACGATCCGTTCCTTGTCACCCTCGACCCCTCACATTCTACCCTAGATGCTGGAAAAAATTGAATATCGAATTAGCACTCTCCTCGTCTACCTCAAGTCTTCTATACGACGATCATCAACACGATAGGATGAAAAAAGGGTGGAAAAATGCTCGTTTGAAAATTTGTTAATTAAAACGCGACATAATAGCGAATAGTTTTTCGTCGGCTCGGGCCTAGGCAGAGAGAATCGAGTCGGTAATTTTTCAAACTGCCTTGCCAACAAAGCCAACAAGAGGAAGGGTAAAGGTTGATGCGGAGTATGGAGCGAGGATGAGTGGCGTCTAAAATGGGCTGTTTTTTTCTCGAACGTTTTGCTTTTTCGGGACACGTCAACGTCGTTAGTTGGCGTTCTCGCAGTCGGATAATTGATGTTGGAGCACGATGCGATGTTGCCCCTTGGGGAGTTAAAGGTACCTCGACGAAGAGACTACGAGGCACATACGGGCAAACAGAGCTGTCGGTTGATTGGTAGATGTGTGTCCTCGTCGAGTAGCAGAGTATCAGGTCGATTGCCAGGCAAACACGGTCGAGGTGCAGGGAGATATAACTACGCCGAAGTTGCTGATAGTGATAGATCACTAGCGTACGATGATGATATTGCTGCGCATTGATTGATGTTAACAACAGTCGAGATGCCGTCATTAATATATGTCACTTCACCTGCGCCACCGCCACCGTCGCCGCCGATGTTGCCGAATAAACCCTTAACATAATATTTATATACTTAGACAGTTTAACAACGATGAAGTTTTCTCTATGGTTCGCGCGAGGCGAGCTAACCGCATCGCAGCCTATGGCTATGGTTTTTTCGACGGCCATTAATATAAATCAAAAGTTGGTCGAGTTTTGTAATTAGTTCCCGATGGCAGCGGGCGAGCGCGGATCATCCATCGAATTTTTCATTATGCTTCGAACGTTGCGTCGCGTCGCCTGGTGGCTGCTCGGTATAATGGTGTAAAAATTGATTTATTTAGTGAAATGGACAAAATACAACATAGTGAAAGGGAGAGACCCTGCCACCGATGGGTTTTAAAACCTAGATGGCTTTTTCGCTTCTACATGCATGGTCGTCGATGATGATCACCATCATCATCACCAGAGAGATATATGGATACGATGAAACAAATGGTTTATTGATTTATCACGTCTAAACGTTATTTATGAAATGAAAAAAAAAGAGGAAATGAACCGGCAAGAAGAAAAGAGTCAGAGGAGAGGAAAAAACATTAGTCAAAGTTGGTCGGTTCACCGTGTATGTGTGTACAGTTGTATACATCTTTGTGAAGAGCAGCGTAGTTTTTATTTATTTTTCTTTCATCTGTACACATGTCTTAAGTAAATCGTTTATTTGAATATACGTTGTACGTACGTACATTTGAGAAGAACAGAGACCGAAGCTCGCCATCATGTGTGAGTGAGAAGCCAAAACAACACCAGAATACACGTTCAACGTATAGGTAAATCGTAATGTATTGTTTTGATTTCGTGTCACCCCCTTGGCCTTTTCCCCTGCTCGGCGAACTTCTCAAAGTACACATAAGCTCTGTAAACAATGCTCTCGTAGCATTAGCCAGTTTTTTCCATAAATAGCAATGTCATATATATCGCGAACTCGTATACACGTCGAAATGCAGAAAGAAGATTGTTTCGAGGAAGAGTACCAACGTACGTATGTGTACCTGGTAACAACCTGTCAGATTAATTACGTGTAATAATTTATATGAAATTCTATTAAGTCGGCTCGTTTCAAACAACGAACGTGCCACGTATAAATATCCGACAACTTTGCTTGCGTGACTATAAAAGTTCAAAAGTTAATTAACATGTGTATATCGAGAGAAATAAATCGCCGACTGTTCGCTGGTTGGTTGGCACTGTTGGCAAGTTGGATGTACACGAGTGGTGTGTGCTTCAAATTGTAAATTTATATTTTATGCCTTTTAAACTCGCAACGGATAATTATATTTTCCAAACGGAATGGAAAAGCAGGAGTGGTCTGACGCAGACGATGTCGTAGCGAGAATGAGAAATTTTATTCGCCGAATTGACCACGAAGACGATGCGGATCGAGGGGAAGCGAATAAGGAAATTGGTTGAATCGCGCCGTCGAGGAGGTTTCGAGTTGAGTTGTGGCGCTCGTAATTTAATTTATACGGTATATTCGTTTTGTACATGAGAAACAAGGCTGCTTTTTCACACAACCATTTTCGATATAACTGAATAAAACAACTCGTAATCAGCAAGAAGGTGGAAGAGAGTTTTAATAGTATAGGTCATGGTTCACTTCGCCTGTATCTAGCACCACGGCATTGCAATGTCATGATTGAGGTGAGTTTTTGCCCTGGTTGCAAAGTGTATGAATTTTCCTCAAAAGTCAACACTTTTCATTGAATGCTCAGAAATATACATTTTTTCCTTTCTCAACACGACTTTTTAGAATAATTTTCCCTTTATGATTTGCTCGGAAAATAATTCCTTCTTCATTTTCAATGAATTTTGTAAGATTTTTCTCAAAAATCATGACGTTTTCACGAGGAAATGTCTTAAGGCAGGGTGGAGTGAAGACTGCGGTGAAGAGTGGGGATCCAAAAAAATTTGCGCTACGTTTTTTCTTCAAAAAATTTTGCTATCCTGGTTGATTTATTGGACTGGAACAATTTAAGATTGCACATAAAAGTGATTCAAACATTTTGAAAATTTTCATAACAAATTGAAATTTGATAAAATTAGTGAAAAAAAGTCCCCGCCATGTCTATACTAACCATGAAACTATAAAACATAGGATATACTTTTGCTCATAAAATTTTTTAAGTCCATAAAGACGTGATATATAAATTTGAAATTTTTTCTAAAATTTTCAAATCCAAAAAGTCATTTGAATTCTGAACAATTTTCCAAGCACAAAAAAGTCTGACAAAATATCTACAAGTCAGCGTAACAGATTTTCGTGAGTGAATTTCGTAATAAAATTTCGTTGAAAAATTTTCAGAGTCCAATTCCAAGCACAAAAAGTCAGTAGACATCTGAAAATTTTTCCGAAGTCAAAAAAGTCTGGCAAAATGCCTAAAAATCAGTTTTAGGTAAAAAGCTGTCTGACAAAATGTCCGATTTGAATTTTCTTGAAATTTAAGTCCATAAAGTTGAAATTTTCCAAATTCAAAAATTCGTTTGAATTTTAAAAAAAATTTTAAGTACAACAAGTCTGCATTACAACATTTAGAAAATTCACCCGGATTTCTTTTTTCAAGTTCAAAAATTCGAAATTGTTTGTCTCGGAAAATGCCTAAAAGTCAGCATTATTTTTGAAATTTTCCAAGTCCAAAAAGCCAGTGGAAATCTGAAAATGTTTCCAAGTCCAAAAAAGTCTGACAAAATGTCTAAAAGTCATGGTCTGAGAATTTCGTCGCGTTTTTCGCGGAATTACCCATAGCAAAAGCATGTCCTATGCTAAAATCACAAAAATTGCTGAAAAAGTTGTTGAAATGATCAAAAATTCAATAAACATAAGCGGTAATATTGTGAAAATTATCAAAAAATTCTGAACATTTTTGAAGATGCGGTGAAAATTTATGAAATTGCAATAAAAGAAATTGCAAAAATGTCGTACTGTCAAAAGTCTTGC
Organism: Pseudococcus longispinus; assembly: GCA_900064475.1. NCBI lineage: Eukaryota > Metazoa > Arthropoda > Insecta > Hemiptera > Pseudococcidae > Pseudococcus > Pseudococcus longispinus. The sequence continues at coordinate 1,246 of FIZU01023347.1, read as the reverse complement.
AAATAATGTTAAAAAAATTAAAATCGTTGAAAATGTGGTAAACAAATGAAATTGTCATGAAAATTGGTCGAAATATGATAGAAACTCCCTCAAAATTCTGAAAACTTTGTGGAAATCATTTCAGATATGAAAAGAAATTATCATAATGCCTCAAAAATGTTGTTAAATTTTCGAAATTTAAAAAAAAATCAGTAAAAATACTGTAAAACCCGTCAAAAAAGCATGAAATTCGTCGAATGATAAAAAAATCGCGAAAATCAAAAAACGGCCAGAAAATCTTGAAGTGAGTCGAAAACGTCGTAAAAGCTGCCAGAATTTTCACATCATTTTTAAAAATTTTCATAATATTTTACCTTTTTTTGTTGATAAATTTTTATAAAAATTTATAAAAATTGCACCATTTTTTATAGCGTTTCAATCACTTTTACATTTTCGATAGGTATCTTTTAGGATTTTTTTTGACCATTCTGACGAAGTTTCTACCGATTTTCATGAACTTTTGTTATGTTTTGAACTCTTTTACGAATTTTTCAAAATTTTCATGACAATTACAATCATTCTTACCAGATTTTCAATAATTTTCATGAATTTTTGATCATTTTTACAATGGTTTTGATAACTTTAATGGAAATTTTTAAGGTTCTTACGACTTCAAAAGTTCAGTACATCAGCAGGCACTTCGGGTGACCTTTAATTTAATATGAAATGAATAATTCGTATTTTCGATATTTTATATGGATAATTATTTGAAAAAATGTCCAGAATGCGATGAAAATATTACAGTCGAACACATTATAAATTCCTGTCGTCTATACAGCTCACACAAAAACAGTATTTTGGGTCCAGACTTTGTATACGAAGATGTTAAAGAAGATAATGAGGAAATGTGCAAAAAACTATTTATTTTTCTTAAAATCACTAAATTATATGATATTATTTAAAAATATGTTCCTGTTTCTTTTATTGTTAAAAATACTTTACTTTTTTCTTGTTAAAACGTACTTTATATTTTCCTCGTTGATAATTATTTTTTTCCATACATGTACCTTTGTTATTTCACTTGTTTGCCCTGTTAAATTTTGTATACCTTGTTAAATTATGGAAGACGCTAAAGATAAACATGTCGGGCGTCTTAAAATAAAATTTATTCATCAACACTAATATTTCTACTGTTCTTTTTTTAGTAACAATATTGTTATTTAAATTGAGTTACATGACCCATATATTTTCTATTCTGAGGATTCAA
>FIZU01023344.1:0-18394 GCA_900064475.1 Pseudococcus longispinus | reverse complement strand
TAAAACGAATATACATAAGGGGGGTCAAAAAATTTGGGGTTTGGTTGTAATAATGTCAAAAAAGTCATTCGAAAAGGTCAAGCTTTTTTCTCGAAAAATTTTGTTAGACACCCTGATGATCGATTATGGTCTTGGAATTTTCAGATTATAAGAGTGGTTGAAATATTGTAAAAATTGTTAAAAGTTTCATAATCATTTAAAATATTATTAAATAAGTCAAAAAATCTTGAAAATTATTGAAAATGTTGCGAAAATTGTCGAAAAATTCATAAAAATCAACGAAAATGTTGTACAATTTGACAAAAAATCATAAAAAGTGTCGAAATTCTCCCATAAACTGGTAAAATTTCTATAAAAATTGTTTGACATATGTAAAAGTTTGTCAAAAAATCATGAAAATCGTCGAAAATGTTGTTGAAATTGTCAAAATACTAATAAAAATCAGTGAAAATATTATGGGTCAAAAAATTATGGAAATGATTGAAAGTTTCGTAAAAATTGTTGAAATTATCATATAAATCTGGGTAAAGATGGTAGAAATGGTCATAAAATCATGACGTGTCAAAATTCTAGTAAAAATTGTTGATATTTTCATTATAATCATTTGAAATGTGAGAAAAATGATTTAAAAAACATGAAAATCATTATTATTATAATTGTCGAAATTTTCACAAAAATCAATATAAATATTATGAAAACAAGGCAAATGTTTTGAAATCCGTAGAGAATCTTGTAAAAATTTTCATAATTTTCATAATATTCTCCTAAACTTTTCACAACTTTTTACTTTTTTAGTGTTATTTTTACAGATTTTTATGAAAATTTGTGAATGTTGTAGCATTTTTTTATGGAATTCCAATCACTTTTTCAACATTTTCCAACGATTTTCAGGAATATTTTCACAATTTTTACAATATTTTCGATATTTTTTATAATGTTTTTGACCTTTTTAACGAAGTTTTACCGATCTTTATGAAAATTGAAGAAATTTCAATGGAATTTTCGATGGTTTCATGATCTTTGAAGTGTTCTTACAATATTTTGAATGATTTTTGTAAAAATTTTAACAATTTTTTTACCAATTTGGTAAAAATAGTGTCAATTTCAACATCAATTTTTCGAGATTTTCACGATTTTTTGGCCATTTTTATGCAAATCTCAACAATTTCCACAATATTTGTCGTTGATTCTTGATTGATTTTTATGAAAATTTCAATAATTTTTACATGATTTTTGACAATTTTCCAAATCTTTTGGCCAATTTTACCATTTCCACCTTTTTAATGGAAATTTTCTATGTTCTTACGAAAACTGAACTACTTTCATACCATTTTAAATAATTTTCTTCGAATTTAGCACTGCTATTGGCCATTCGAATTTTCCGAACTTGGAAGTATATTTTTTTGGCGAATTTCTCCTGAATCAATTATCAAAATGGCTGATTATGCGTTATAAAATTTTTAAAGCTCTTAATTTTGAAATTGGGCATCCAGAATTTTTATAGTGAATGCTCTACACCTCTTCAAAATTTTGAAAAAGATTCAACTTTATTCGTAAAGTTACCTTATGAGTTTGTGCTTTTGAAGAGTATGCCTATTATTCTCTGGTCATTTCAACACATAGATGTTTGTATGTATTACTACCTATATCTGACCGTTTAGAAAATTTCAATAATTTCATTTTCTATTGAAATGAAAAGAAATTGTCGAACAGACGCGACGACGACGTAAAAATAAATCCGGTCAAAAAGATGTAAACATCACAAAAAAGTGAAACTTTCGCATTCGAACTATTTATTAACGTCGAATACACGCGCAAAACGTGAAAAAACCTGACACTTGAATAGGCAGGTTAAAAAGAAAAAAAACCTCATCATGTAGCGATTTACCGTTCAAAAAGAAGACGATTTACTTCCATTTTCTACGCACATTGATGAAAATCCACTGACAAATCTGTAGCTAGATATAGTGTACATATACACACGATAGCGTAAAATAAAGTAAACGTATAGAGACGAAGATGAGAGATGCGGGAGTCGAGGGTAAAAAATATTTAACATTGGCTTTCACTTGTCGCGAAGCAATTGGCATGTTAAATGAAGCATAATATTCGTATTAATTGATCTACATTTACTCGAACGAATAAATTATTTTACGCGGAGATGTCTTTTTTTAATCATTTCCGACGCGAATGAGTAATTAGTTTATCGACAACGAATGTTTACCATTTTTGTGTATCGAACTCTTCGACGATGATGTCGATGTTACATTAACCGAGTTCGTTATTATTGTCTGTCGGCGGTGCCAAAAAACCAACGTGATGTTTGCCCTGACATTGGTACCGCTTCTGGGTTACACTTCATTCGATTTATTATAAATTCAATTCAATTTGTTTGTTTATAGGTCCCATGTGTATGATGTCTTGGTTCGTGTTTGTGAGCAAAACTTCGTCAGATTCGGTAAGACTTTTCTCCCTTTATAATCTGTATTCTTCTATAGTTGAAAAAGTTACGTTACTTTTGTATTCGTCTCTTTAATAAGTAACGAAGATGAAAAAAGAGGTAATTTTGAGATGCAATGCAGAAATAAAATAGTAGATTTTTTCTTCTCGAGGTTCGTTTTGTCGCAGAAAATGGTCTGCAATTTTCGTAAAAATTCATACGTTTTCTATAGGGTGTTTTCAGGGTCATGGAAGTCATAGAAAAGTCATGGATTATGCAAACAAATTACGAGGTCATAGAAAAGTTATGGATTTTACTGTTGAAGTCGTGATTTTTTGACTATTTATTGAGCAAAATTCGACCATACAAAAATCATAGTTTTCCAAAAAATCCAGATAGAGGAACCCTGTTTTTTTCAAGCGGCTCAAAAAATGGAAAATTATGATTTTACCCCTACACAAATTTCACGATTGCGCCACTTCTCTATTTTAAATCGGGAAAGTAATGACAGATTCGAGTTCAGAAGGATCGATTTGTAAAGAAATGATACCAGAGATACCCCTACCCTTTTATGTGCAAACATATCTAAGGATCTTTCCACTCCTAAAACCCCCTCCTGCTCGCCTCCCAAGTTCAATTTTTGATCGCTTTCATTCCCCCAAAATTTTCATTCGGTTCATACTAAAAGAAAAACCCTATGTCAGCTTGTGTACGAAAAAAAATTAGATATACTCTGTTTTTTTCTTTCTAACAGCTTAGGCTATGTTGGTGGGTATCGTAAGTATCCTAGTTTCGGAGCTGAGACACATGAAATGCGCCATTCGAGTAAAATTTTATTACACGTTTTAATACATTTTATTCGTATGGTCGAGGCGTTATAACGAGAGCACGATATGACCCAAAGAGGTGTGTTTTTCCTTAGGAAGTAGACGTTTCGTTTTATAAGTATTTCTCAAGCTGTTTTGCCGCATGGCATTATAAAAGCCAAAGCGAAACAACGAAATTAACTTATTCTAAATCACATCGATGTGCTAATTGTTACTCGAGATAATCGCACTCGCACTACGTACGAGTAAACAATGAAGCTAATTGTCATTGCCGACTCGTATAAGAATGAGAAAATGATACGAGGGGAGGGAGGAACTTACCTGTGTGAATTTTTCATCAAGTATACTCGTACTTTTTCCGAATTAGAAGGAAATAAACATTACGTCTTCGAGAAGTAGATAACAATATATTAACAAAATTACATAATAATCTAACATTTCAACTAGATATTTAACGGACGAAATATGTAAATTAAAAGGGAGAAAAAAGTGAACACTTGATGCTCATGGTCGTAGTCATACGTAAATATATTTTGATTTGGACGACGTTATATTGAACCTTCGTTTAAAGTCTACAAGCATTTATCCATCATCAGTACCTAATTAGATAATTGGCTGGCTATTCAACTCATTCTTCATACTCGTACCTGTGACGTCACAAATTCTTCATAGGTCTTTTATTAGATACGGCATTTATGCTGGCGTCGACATCGTCCAATAGAGCGTCGTAATATTTGGAATCGTAGGTGAGATATCGATTACCAACCGAATGATCTAGCGTGGTACCATATCGAGGACTGATGGCGCCTGTCGTATGTAGAGGATCGTCGTACCTTTTGGTAACTAAGGTGTATTCTCGATGAGCGTTTATTAATTTGGATAACTTGGAGACTATTTCGTAATCCGGAGTGGTGCTATCGAGTCCCAGTAAACTGACGACTGATCTGCGTAAATCCGAAAGCTGCGGAAAATGATAAGAATTAATGCAGATGACGATGGGAACATAATGCTCGTTTGTTTCAAGTTCTACTTCTTGTAACGCGATGGATGGTGTGAAATGAATAAGTATACGAGCGTCGTATACTTAGTAATATCGTATACTATTAAATTAATGGGGTTTCATTTTTTATTTCCTTCGCGAGGTTCGCCTTGATTGGAGTATATCGATGTAGTTTACGATTTCGATGCACGCGAAAGAAACGTTAATTCGTGCGGATATCGAGGTTTATATTTTACGAATTTATATGACGCTCTGCGGCGTGGATAAAAATGATAAGTCGGTAAAAGAGATTGATTAGACAATCGTACCATATGCTGAGATCGTTGGCATTCGGATAAACTTTGTTTTACGTTGATTAAATCTTCTTTTAGGAGTTTTATGGTGTGCTCGTTCATCGTCCTGTCTTGGTCGCTGGTGTCCGACGTGATTCGCAGCTGTAAACGGTGTGATTTGCATTAGCGAGTTTTATTTTATTGTGTTTATGTGAGATGAGAGTAATGGACGGGAAAGGGAGAGAGGGGTGTGAATTTGGATAAGTTTTTATTTTTTGTAATTGGATATTTTATGAAATTTAAATTGAGCATAATGAAAAACACTTGATAATTTTTTTTGCAAGATATTGGACAATTTTAGGAACTCGTCCAAAATTTTATGCAGATTTTTGTCAAATTTCTAAATTAATCGAATTGAAATTCTGGAGGTTTAAATATTTTGTAAATTAGGAAATTTTAATTCAAAAAGTTGAAGTTTTTATTGATTCGTTCACAAAATAAAAAAGTACAGAAAAAATTTGTTTTCAAAGTTTTAAAATGAGCCTGAACTTTTGGTTTGGAATTCTTCAAAAGATCAATTAAACAAATCGAATGTGTACGATTTCTAGAGTCAGAACTTGATAGATTCATAGAAATTTGTTGGGTGCTCATTTTGGTTCTAAAAATGCTTAAAATTTGTGATTAGAACTTCCCAAAAATTCGACTTGACAATTTAAAAATTATTGATACAGAAAAAGAGGAAAAATTGTACTTATGGCGTTTTGGGGGGGGGGATATTATAAAAATATTAGTTCTGATTAAGTCGTTCAATACATTCCAAATTTTAAAGAATATTTGAATAATTTTAATTAATATTTTCAAATTTGGAAAATTATAAAAACTTTTCTTTCAGAAAATTTTAGAAGCGTACAGTTTTTTATGAAATTGCGTTAGAGAAGATCAAAATGTCACTAGTAGGAATACCAAAAAATTATAAAAATGCGGAAAAAAATAGAAGAATGTAATTTTTCAAAGCTGAAAAAATTCAAAAATTTGTGTATTGCGTAACAAATGAAAGACGCTAGAATTTTATAATGTTGTAAAATAGGTTGAAAAAATTTCATAGAAATCCTTAAAATTATAGTGAAAGTACTGAAAAAGTCGTCAAAAATACATAAAATATGTTGAAGATGGTCAAAAATTTCATAAAAATCATTGAAAATGGTGCAGAAGTTGTGAAAAAGTCTTCAAAAATGCATAAATAGCTATAAAAATAGGCAAAAATTTCATATAAATTCGTGTGATTGTTGTAAAAGTAGTGAAAAAGTTGTAAAAAGTGTCCATAACGTTGTAAAAAATGTGAAAAATTTCATAAAATTCTTTGAAAATGTTGCAAAAGTGCTAAAAAAGTCGCCAAAAATGTATGAAACGTTGTAAAAATTTCAAAAATTTTTATTTAAAATCGTAGAAAATATCACATTTTTATGACTTTTTTACAACTTGTCACAAATTTTTGACGACTTTATCTCGTCTTTTGTAACATTTTTCAAGAATTTTATGAAATTTTTCACAATTTTTACAACGTTTTGGACATCTTCAAAAACTTTTGCATCACTTCTACAACATTTTAAAAGACTTTTATGAAATTTTTCACAATTTCATGAATTTTAATGAAATTTTTGACCATCTTTACAGCTTTTTATGCATTGTCTTTTCCAACATTTTTATGGGAATTTCAACTGTTTTTCCAACATTTCAGACATTTTTTACGATTTTTTTTATCAACATTTTCAATGATTTTTAAAAAATTTTTAGGTACATCCTTTCAGACATTTTTGACAATTTCCCAAAAAATCACTTCTTTTCAATAATGTTTTTCACAATACTTTCCAAAATTGATACATGGATACGTCTTTTTAAAATTTACGAGTTTTCAAAAGTTCAGCAATTTGAAACAAACTAAATATTTCTTAGTCAGATTCAAATGACGACCTGGACTGAGCCAAACTGCGAGATTCAGTTTTTGAGAAGGGATCGAGGGGGCTTATAATCATAAAATTGTAATTTTAGTCAAAGAAGTAAGGTTCCAATAGGAAAAATGAGAAAATTTTTGTCTTGTTTTGACATTTGTCTTGACTATCTTATGACGAGTGAGGGGTGGTGGTGTCAGGAAAATTTTCGAGTCAAGTGCGTTTTTTCCTGACGAACTTTTGTTATCCTGGATGCTCCCCCAACGCCCTCAACAACTTCTCTTTAACTCTAAAAATGAACATTTTCGATTTATTTTGATTTTTGTCTGTTGGAAAATTATGAACTAATACTTTTTATAGGGGATTAAGTATTAAAATTTTGTACGAATTTGAAAATTTGTTTTCTCACTTTTCCCATTGGACAAATTTCGGTACAGTGTTTCCTCACGATATTAAAACAGTGTTGCTACATGACCAAATTTGTCCACAGAAAAAGTTTTTGCTCGAATTCCATTTTCAGCCAGATGGAATATTAAGAAAAGTATGCATTACCTGTTCCTTTAAGGTAGTCAATTTTTCTAAATATCTTATCCTCAGTGTTTCGGATTCGGTTAAACGTTTTTGTAATTCTTCGATTTTCTGCCCTCTTTCGAGCGATTTCGTCTGAAAAATACGTAACTAAATTTAATTTCTACCCAAACTTCTCATCTTAAGAGATAATCTTTCCACAAACCTTGAATTCATCGGCTTCATTTAACTGATTTCTCAAATCACGTGCCACCGCTCGAGCCTCAGTCAATTGCAGTTGTAACTTATCGGTTTGTTTTTGTAATTTTTTCACCCTATTACCAACATACCATACCGAAAGTAAGGTTACTTTCATGCGGTAGATTGAATAGACACGTGAAATGTACGAATACCTACTCGCAGGTATGTTTTACAAATTACCTAAGATTAGCTTCCTCTTTTTCAGCTTCCAAGAGCGAACGTACTCGAGTATTTTCCTCTTGCAAATTAATCTTTTTACGTAACAAATCCAAATGCAAATCTCTCCTTTGTAATTGTTCCCTTAACGTTCTGATTCTTTTTTGAAGTTGATAAACAACCGCTGACTTACATAAAACATATACACACACAGACGGCTACGTTAATTAGTTACTTATAAAGTCGAGAGATGCACGTTGAGAGCAAAGAGGAGGGATTTTTCGCATATATCAATGACTTAAGAATACCGTAGTGTAATATGTAATGTATTTCTATACGTGTAGGTTCTAGGTACCTAACTACCTATCCAAGTACCTACGAGGTTTCATGTAATAGTACGTACGTCTCATTGACGAGAAGTATATATTAATTATCACCAAGTATTGTAAAGTGGATTGAGTTGTGTCAGCTAAAAAAAATTATACGTACGTTGGAATCGAGTGGTCGAGTGGATGGCTACGTGAGCAAGAATGTATACGATTTCCTGTTCTGTTCGTTCGAATATTATCAAAAGAATTCCATCTCTACTGTATATAGATTTTCCACCAACGTCAACAAATTAGTGGATTGGGGGATGTGTGGTATGTCTAGAGGTATTCGCGAATACGTTAAGAGCGCCGAGTAATAAAATAGGCACTTGGGGATGGTGGATTAGTTGGGAATTTTGCTCCTAGTGAATGAGCTTTTTAAAGAATTGAAAATTACGTATCCTTACGTCGCAGCAATGAGGGTCGAGCGTTGTTTTTTCTCTTCGAAATCTGGTACACGGAATATACGGATAATATGTGTAGTTTAATAGCTGCGATTACACATAAAATCATTGTAGTAGGTCTACCTAACTTATGCAAACGCACAGAAATAATGTAATAACCTCGACAAAACACGAGTTTTAAATTTATTGGACGTCCTGTCCTGGACGAGTACGAACATACTTACATGTCATGGCGACGAATTATGTACGTATAGTCGACCTAAGTGTTTTAAAAAAACTAAATTTACAACCGCGAAAAAAAGCCTGTATGTAATTACTTTATCGATGGTTTTTCCACTCTCGAGCTTGACCAATTGTTCGGTACGAAGGAGTATTGATTCGGTGTGCAGCTCGATTCCAACTTCTTTCGAGATCTCGTCCATGTTTAAAATTCGTGATAAACGATCGAGAAATGTGACAAACTGCGAGAACATGGAAGATAAAAGGTGTAAATTGTCGGCCGATGCGAGTTGTGTGAGATTCGTGGCCATTGCGGACTCGTTTTGCAGATTATTATTAATGTACGTACATATAGGATACGTACATAGGTACATATTGTATGCATATGGAATACTGGTATAAATTTTAGTATATTTGTGTACTTGTACGTACGTATTACTTACTATGACTTTATCACGTTTTAAATTTTCTTTAGCAATTTCGCAAGATGTCAACTCGGATTCGGTTTTATGTAATCGTGTCTCGAGCAGCGATTTTTCTTCTTCTAATGATTTCAAACGTGCTTTTTCTTGTATTCGTAATTCGCCGTCATAAGTGCTTTGCTGCGATAAAGACGTGTATTTGGTTCTCAAATCTTCTAACTCCTGCGAAAATGTAAGACGTGCGAATTAATCAGTTGTAAAAAGAATGAATTCGGAGGTGGCGGGAAGATTTATGCGAGGAGAATCAGATTGCCATATTTACTATTGTTTTTTCTTTAATGTCGTGGACGATTTGTTTAACTCGGTCTTTTATCGTGTGTATTTGAGGTTCGACGAAATGCGTTGGTGTACTGGTGATTATGGCCAGTGTTTCGAGCAAATGTGTCAGCTCGTTTTGTACTTCTTGGATTTTTTCTTCTTTTTTCTTGACGTCGTCTGGAAACGGAATTAGGTTAGGTTGGAGAATGGATGAGGTCGATGAGATGTATGAGAAGCGAGGGGGTTGATGTGGGGGTTGAGAGAAGATTGCAGTGATTTTAGACTGAGAAATTGATGTCTTTTTCGATTGTTTTTACATCAAAGTCTAGATTCAATCTTTTCTTTTGAATATTGAAATTTTTTGAAATTATTTTTTTTACACATTTCACGAATTTTGAAACTGGTTTTCCAAATGCTTCTAGAATTTTTATGATTTTCAGCATTCAACTTTCAACGAGTCATTTTTTTCGTAAAGGGAGGGAATAAGTTTTGAAAAAAAAAATTGTCATTATTGATTTAAAAATTTGAAAATTTTTGATTGCGGTCTTGCCAACTTTCAATTTTTGCAAAAATAAATTTTCACCATGAAAAATTGAGAAAATGTTGATTTTTTTGTAGGAATTGAAAGTTGGCAAGACTACAATAAAAAATTTTCAACTTTTTTAATCGAAATAACTTTTTTTCATCAATAAGGGCGTAATTTTTCAAGAAATCAAATTTTTTCTTACTTCAATTTGTAGCCAATTTTTTTCAATGTTGAGAATTTTAGAAATTGTGTTTCAGTTTTTGAAAATGAAGTTCGTTGGTTCGTTTTTTTATGATATCGAAATTATACGTTTCTTCATTTAATTTTTTTTTAATGTTTAATAAAGTCTTCCAAATTGCCATTTTCGTTGATTTTCTTGTATAATAGTAAATAAATTTTTACAGATGTTTTTTTTTCAATCTCCCAAACTTTAGGGACCCATTTTTGAATTTAATTCAATTTTTAAAATTTTTCATGTTTCAAACAATTTTTTTGCAATATTTTTTGATTTTTCAATTTGTGACATATTTTAGTTTTTAATACTTTTTGATGTTGAGATTCTGTATTTTTAAGAGTACAAATTGTCATTTTCTTTACGATCCTTTATGAACATTTTTCAGTTGAATTTTTTAAAAATCATTTTCCCAAAATTTGAAGGTATCTATTAGATTTCAATTTTTTTTATGAATTCCAGATTTTTTTTTCAAATTTTGAAGACTTTTGCTTAATTTGAATTTCTCAAGAATTCAAATTTTTCATATTTCAGTCAATTTTTTAATGTGATTTTTTTATGAACTTCAGATTTTTAGTACTTGAATAAATTTTTGTTGATTTTATGTTCTTAATTTTTGAAATTTTTTGCTTTTGTCGGTTTTGAAACTCTTTTAATTTTTTAAAAATTGACGAATTGACTGTCTAAGTAAGTGAATTTTACTCCGCCTCCCCCTACCTCTCACAACACCCTCTGTTCTTTTGAAGAAGGGTGAAATGGGATATAGTGAAAAGTTGTTCATCAGACAGTACGACATCGACAGAAATTTTGATCAATTTTCACTAGAAATACTAGAATTATTTCAAAATATTAGGCCAGTTCAAATATCTGCCCATTTTTTAAGGGATAAAATTTTTGAGGATAATTCAAAATCGATATCAATAAATAAAGTACTTTAAAAAAGAAACACGAAAATTCAAACCAATGTTCGGATACTTTCAATTTTAAACATCTTCGAGACAACCGCGACAATCGAGATACATTCCCCTCTCACCCCCGTCTCGTATACGAGATTTATTGCGAAACCAATTCGAATTTACGTATGTTACGAATGTTAATGGCCTATACATATATAAACACTTTTCTCGAATGTTATCTTATTAAAGTACTCGTACATGTTATTCGTCTCTTTTCGAATCATCACCTACAGCGAGACATGATGGTGCCTCTCGGCTCGATCTTTTGGTATAACGAAATATACACTATACATAGAAGAATTCGCGTCTTCAAAGTGTGTCATCGCATCTCGTCGATGTGAAAACTGGTTCAAAACGTTGAAATTTACGCGACATTTATGACGCAATGAAATTACACCGTTTTTTCTTCTTCTGTAGCTCTGCGTGCGTATGTAAGGAGTGATAATGTATATAAACAAGCAAGTTGAATTTACTTTTTAACGAATCGATGGCCGTTTCTTGAGATGAAATATCGGTAGTGGCATTGTTCAGAGTTCTGGTCATTATCTGTAGTTTATCTTTCAACTCGGTTAGTTCTCTTTCAATTACTCTTTGCTTGGTTTCCAATGCTTCTTTATCCTGCAATAATGTACGTAGAAGGCGCCATGCCATGTGAGAAATTGGACATCGCGAGTATCACGGTGCGTAATATGAATCCAGCTGACGAGGGAAATTACCTGTTTTAATCTATCGATTTCTAAGATATAGTTTGTCGTTTGCCTTTTCAAGCTTTCCCGATCGGAGATTGTTTTTTCCAATTGTTCCCTGCAATTACGAAGTTCGCACTCGACAGTGGTCAGTGTATCGTTCAAAGAGAATGTTTTCGTTCGCAACATCGAAACGTCCTGTAAATAATTTCTATTCGTTAACCTCGTAATGTGTACGTTGTACACGATGAAAAATAATTAAAAAATTAATTTAGTTTCGCAAACAGATAGATAGTACTTGTATTAAATCGGAAGCTTTATGGGAGACTGTTTCGATGGCTGTAAATTCAGTCGGTTCAGAGCCCAAAGCGGTAGCTAAACGTTTAACAACATCAATCATATTCCTCTGCGTGTATTTCTTATTCTGTTCCTCGGAGCTACGCTCCATATCGAGGTGATTAATTTTCATCTCCATTTCTTTGAGTTTTTCACTTTGGTAACGATTCTCGCGTGTAAGCGTCTCCACCGACATTTCCGTTCGGGTCAGGGCATTGCTTAAAGTACGTTCCCGTTCTTCCAATTCCTATAAACAAATACAGGTACGAGAATGAGACGACGGAGATGGCGTCTGAACAAGATGGATGGTATTTCAACGAGTACCTACGTAAATACGTATGAGATTGTGGTAAAATTAGAGCCTTACTTGAACTCGGTTACGTAAACTGGTGATGATGGAATTTTGTCGAGCTGATTGCTCTTTCAGCTGCTCGGTTTCGGTTTGAAGTTCGAGGACGCGTTGTTCCCGTGATTTTAGTTGAGTTTGCACGTCTGAGAGCTGAAGATGAAATGGATTACATGATTAATTGGAAATGCAGTAACGTAGCTAGCTCTATTTTTTGGGTGGGCACAGAAAGGCTATGTAAGGAGGTGGGTCGAGTTGCTAAAGTCAAAATCATTTTTGAATTAATCAGAGAGAGGACTATTGGAAACTCAGAGGTGTGAATCCGAACCCAAATTTGAACCCGAAATCCAAAAAAAAAAACATGAAAGGTATTTTCATGAAACCATAAAAAGTTTTGAACTCGATTCCAAAAATTGAGAACCCGAAATCGATAACCTCAAACCAAATGTTTTCAGCTTTTGAAAATCAATAGTTTTTCGGATTTTTTTCTTCAATTTTACGTTTTTTTGTTTCAAAATGCGAAAATAATTGAAAAACTCAAAATTAAGAAAATTGATAGTAAAAAGGCTCAAAATTAGAGAAAATCTCGAAAGACCCCGATTGATTTTCAAAATTCGAAAAGAACAATGCCCAAAATCCATTTCCTTAAACCTGAATGAAACTGAAATCCTAACCCCGAAAAAAATGACTGGCCTTGTTGGGGCCACCATTGTCTATGTGTGTTTTTTTCATTTGAATGGCCATAACACAATTTTAGAAAAAAAGTTTTGCCATGGCTCACCCTCCCTCTATTTATAGCAAATTTTTGAAATTTTCAACCCCCCAAAAAACGCGGTAAATGGGAGACTTTTTTTTGAGAAAATTCTCACATGTACCCCTATATAATATCCATAATCTGTGAAAATTTTAAAATTTTTGGACTACTCCTTCCAGAGATAGAAAATATTGAATTTTCGATTTATAAAGGGCAATATCTCGGGAAGGGGTGGGGGTGCGGGGCAAATTTTTTTGGAGTGGTTTTATATCGATACCAACATTTTGGGGGATTTTTGTCCCGATCGGGTCGGGTGTGAATTTGACCATCTTACCAGGAAAGGCTCTTTCTAAATATTTTCAATAATTTTTTCCACTGTTTTGAATGAACAGAGCATGGTTTTTATTTTGTCTTCTACTAATGAAAAATTTGCGACCTAGAACACGTCTTATCTACGTATGTTCATTTTTCATTTCCTTTCATAAAGAAAAATAGTGAGGTAAGGTAAGGTGGTACAATAGGAAAAGTAAAAAGGTCATGAAAAAGTCATGAATGTTGGAAACAGATTCCTGGGTTTGTGATTTAATTTCTGCCGAGAAGTTGGAATTTATAGGGGGAGGGGGGAGAGGAGGATAAAAATTGATTTTTTTTTTAGCTATTTATTTATTTAGCCACGTTGTGTACAGCCATTTGGCTAGAGACATGGGAACCGTGATTTTAGATCTTGTGGTTGAATTGAATGGTTTTTAGGAAGGGAAAGCATTTTGAGGTTTTGAGATTTTAAATATTTTTTCAATAAAATTGTATATTTTCTGATTTTTTAAACTCGATCAAATTTTCTAAAAAAAAAAAAGATGAACCATCACATTCACAAATTTTTCGAATGCAATTTAAATTTTTCAAATGAAAACTCAATTTGTTATTGGGGGTTGTCTCTATATATCTTTCTTTTAGTTCCTGACTATTCCAGACGGTATTTTCAAGATTCTACCTCGTGAAAATTCAATTTTTTTGTGGGAGATTTTTGATTCCGTAAATTTTGTGTAGTTAATTATTTTAAAAGGATGTAAATGGATGAAAGACTGAAAAAGTTTTTGATTGATTACTACCTACAAATCTATTCAATTGTCAACAGCAACTAAAAATATGGTTTTTTTTTCGTTGAAATATAATGTTTCAAAACCTAAAAATGTGCAAAATTATGTGTTTTATCCAAAGTCCATCGAATAAATTGCAGTTTGAGCAAAAAACACGGTGAAAATTCATAGGTTAGGAGGCCTTGGCCAGAATAAAAATATGATTTTACGTAAAATTAAAAAAATTATCCAATATTTTATCAAAATAAGGAAATCTACTCAGCTCGAACAAAGAGAAGACAAAATTTTTTTCAGAAAAGGGTTCTCAAAAAGTTGAATTTCATTGTTTTTTCCAACTTCCTAGTCTTTTTTTTTTGCCTAAAATATATGAATGTGTTTTCATTTTTCAAAATTCACCAGTTTTATCAGAATGATGTGATTCGTAGAGAAATGTTGTAACTCTTTAGCTAACAAGCTGAAAAATAGGGATATGTGAAAAAACATTTTTTGTTGCCCTATTCATCATTTTTTTTTCATTACATATTTTGTGTGAGGGGAAAAAATGGATAATAATGGATTTTTTCTTCATGATTTCAAATTTGTTTTTTTTTCAGTAGATTTACTAAGAAATATAAACGACTTTTATTTTATTTTGATTCAATTTTTAATAATTTTTATAACTGTTTGATGGGGTTTTATGGAAAGTTCTCAATGATGAAATTTTGTTTCAAATTTCCCAATTTTATTTAATACAACAATTGAGTATACAGAAAATTTTACAATTTTTTTTACAAAATTCCTATTCAATAAAATTGAGGAAACAATTTTTAATGAAAAAAACACTGATCTACTTTGGCTTTTTTAACAAGAAAATTTATATTCTTTTTCGCGAATAATTCGTCAGTCATCAGCTGTTTCGTAATTCGTAAAATCATCGCCAAAAAATAAACCACTTCCATTCGAATAAGTACCCGCTTCACTTCATACAAAACTCGCCAAACCGTAAAAAAACATCAGTTAAAACCCAGCGTAAAAGTACACCGTCTCCATAACCCCTTCAATACCACCACTTGCAACTCATCCTACACTTCTCGCAGCTTCCACCATGTTCTGGGATGTTCCCAGGCAAGCCATCTCGAAGGTGAACTGAACGCAGTGCACAGCTACACACATGTCACATCGTGTAATAATTTTGCGTAACTTTTACTCATTTACAACTTGTTTACCATTTAAATAAACACTATGAATTATCCTTAGACTAGTGTTAGACTGGTTGAAAAATTAAACGTAGATTATTTTACCTCGTTTAGCAAACGATCTCTTTTATACTGTAATGCTGCTAATTCGCTTCGAAGGCTCGTGGTGACGTCGTGAATTCTCAGATCTTCGTTCGACATCTTGAAATTAGCATGAAATAAATTATCAAAGGTATTAGGAAATCATAGGTACATTTAGCAGTGGCAATGGGTACTTATCAATATTTGTATAAAATGTATTTGTTGTTTAATAATAGGTTTAGGTCTAGGTACGTATGTGATGGCGAGAAAAAAACTACTTAGGTGCATGTTTGTTTCGAAAATTTTAGCTGTAAATTATCCGGATTTATTTTGATTTGGGTATTTGAACTAGGAAGTGTTTCGTAGTAAAGTGGAAATCGATATTAGTATTGTAATACGTTAGAATTAATACCCTTTTGTATCGATTGGTGTATTACATCAGATAATTGTCAAATGAAAGAGAAAAAAAAATAGATGACCTATAATCGGCCATATCTTACCTCGGTGCGATTTATTTATATACCTCGTCAAATGGTAGGTACGTCACGGAGCTAAAGGTAAATCTACTTATGCATGATATACATAACCCAACGTCATAGGGCACTCGTAACGTCGTCCAAAAAACGCCGAAGAAACGCGACTATAACGATTACGTAAACAAACTACATTTACCTTTGTCGAGGACGTATCACTACAAAGTATTTTAAAAATTCTCCAATCGTTTTCCGTATCAGTATGAGTGGAAATCATTTCGCATCCGTATGACAGACGGTGGACGTTTTTAGCGCGTAAAATATTTTCATTGTTGTTGATTCATGTAGCAGGTTGCTAAGGTATTCGACTTGTGGCGGCGGGAATTTGTATACTTTTCTGATCGATTGCACCGTCAGTCAGCTAAGAACGTACTAAACATGCAACTCGACTCAGCACACGCTTTTGGCCTAATTTCGAACTCACCGGTGGTGAACTTGATTGCAAAATTATTCTCGTGTGGGTAGAATTTTCAGCTATGGATACTTTTTTAAGTAGATTTTTACAAGGAAAAGGAAAGGAAAACAACCCTTCTCTCGAAAGAAAGGATAAACGAATCGATTACCGAACGAACTTTCGCGAATAGTTGACGCGATTAACCTTTTACATGATAAATGTTTGCATCAACCTTGGAGATGGTATTGAAAAAATGATTATAATTACGATATATTCGAAGGAATTATATTTAATAGATTACAAACGACTTTGATACGTACGATACGCTTTTATCTACCAACTTTTAGAAGGTTCGTGCGAATAAGAAGGTGACGATGTTACAAAAGCTGCCGTAGGTTTCATTGTCATTCTACCAGGCGTGAGTTTTTGCCCGGTTTGACCATTATCTCCGGATGTTTTGCATTCGATAAAGTCATCCGTATTTGGACCAGTTGTCTTGATCGATGGAGATTGAGTCTGCTTCAAACGTTTACCTTCAAATTGATCTTTCGGGATTAGCAAATCGTTCTCGCATTCGACGTAATCTCTCTCCAAGGCTGCTAAATTTTCCCTAGCTTCGATAAAATCCTGCTCGTCCATACCCTCGCTCAAATACCAATGAACGTAGGCTCTTTTGGAAAACAGCAAATCGAACTTGTAATTAACTCGAGCCCACGTTTCCCCTACCGATGTGGTATTCGCGATAGAAACGACCGCAGCAGATTCCACGCTGAAGTCACTTCCCGGAACGGTGACAGGTGGTTGATTATTTATACCTATTTTGAATCCGCTCGGGCACCAGTTGACGAATTTCAAGGTTTTGTCTTTGATTTCCTGCATTGTTTCGGCGATTTGTTTGGGTTCGATTTTACCCCTGTACATCATACATATCGCCATGTACTTTCCTTTGGAAGGATCACATTTTAGAAGCTGGTGACTTGTTTGGAAGCATTGACGTGTCATCTGCATCATGCTGACGTTACGGTGTAGAGCTTTGTAGGTGGAATATAGAGGTGCGTAAGTGAGCAAGGGGAAATGTAGACGAGGATAGGGGACGAGACTGGTACGGAATTCGGATATATTTATGTTGATCGAGCCTCCAAATCGTAAAGACGCGGTGACAGAGGAAACTGCTTGAGCTATGATTTGATTCAAGTGGGTGTACGTCGGACCTTCGATGTCGAGGTAATTGGTGCTGATGTCGTAGAGAGCTTCGTTGTCCATCATGAATGAGCAATCGCTCGATTCCAGAGTACCGTGCGTGGATAAGACTGCGTTGTAAGGATCGACTACTGCTGTGGAGAGCTGCGAAGTGAAGCAGAGAATTCGATGTGAGATAGGGAAAGACAGATGATGAAATAATTTATAAAAGTTTAGTAGGAAATTTTGTAAAGATGCACCCCTCTTCGCCCATCCCTCCTCCTTCTACTTGAGTCCTTTTTGATGGTTGACAGTCATCATCTGATTCTTCAGTTTCGATCGAAAATTATGGCTTTTGAAAATTACGCGAAATTTGTTATAATTATTTCAAAAACTGTTGAAAAATTTTATAAAAATTACCAATTCAAGATAAGTAATTACGAATAGAAATACAATTGAAAGAAATGGTTTGACTCCCTTGATAAAAAAATCTTGATCAAGTGTACTTGGGCATTCCTTGAAGCATCTTAAAATTATTGAAAAAAAAAACAAAAGTCCAAAACGCATATTGAACCCTAGCGAAGCGAGAACATATTTGTGCCATTTTCAGGTTGAATGCTCTACGGTATATTCTACACTCCCAGGAATTTTTTCGGAGTGGTGGTAAATGCCAAATAGTACGGGTACCAAGTCGGTCTATCGTTTCAAAATCGCAAAAACATGGACCCCGAAAGATATAAAATTTTTGCGATATACCATCGAAAGGGGACATTTTCCCGACCCCGAAACCACCATCACATTTTTGAGATCGAATTGCAAAACCGATTCAGGGGTTCTCAAAGTTGTGAAAATCGAGCACCTACTCTGTCATCAGTTTTGCTTAATAAGTCTGGATAGAGAGGGGGTAGAGGGGTGGTATTGGTCTCAAATAACTCGTATTAGACCACTCTTGAATT
>FIZU01023324.1:0-13469 GCA_900064475.1 Pseudococcus longispinus | reverse complement strand
AAAAAATTCAGTTAAAAACTGCCAAAAATATAAATTTTTAACGAAAAACCACATTCAACCCCCCCCCCCCCCCCTCCAGAAGGGGTAAGAGTTGAGATATCGAGCTAAAAATTTTGTCACAGGAGCTTTAGACGATAAGGACCAACTTCCACTGGAAAAATTTAAAATTCGATGCTCGGGGCCAAATCACCCCTGTAAACCCGGCTATGCTCTTTGATGATTACTATCAATTTATTCAAATGATCTTTTGGACTTGAAAAAAAATTGAAAAAATAGACTTTTTGGCTTGGATTTTTTTTTTTTAGAGATTCCGTTCAAGTATGTTTTATGGCCGGGGGGGGGGGGCGTTATAAAAATTGGGGGGGAAAAAAATTTTTTTAGAGATTCCGTTCAAGTATGTTTTATGGCCGGGGGGGGGGGTCGTTATAAAAATTGGGCGTGACAAAAATTCATCACGAAATTTCATCATGAATTCATTTTATTCGGATAACTTTTTGGACTTTGAAATGAATGAAAAAATCGATTTTATGGATTTTTTATATCTAATTGAGCTAAAATGGTTCTAATTTGGACTTCCTCAAATTTGAGATTGGAAAATAATTGAAAGATCATAATTTTTTGTACTTGAAATGCTTGGAACGTATTCAATAGCCAAATAGCCTTTGTATGATTATTTTGTTGAAAGAAATTTTATGACTGATTTTTAATCTAGAGTTAATAAAGAAAAAAATTAGCTGGCATGCCATTTTTTAAAAGCTCCTTTTTTTTTGATGGTCCATTCCCCTTTCCTTCGAAGTTTTTCAGTTCTGTTCCTAAAACCCCTATTGAAAAATTTTTCAAACAAAAGTTGTAGATTAAGATCTATGGAATAATTTTGTTCATTATAAAAATTTTGATTTGACCACTCCCCTTTCCAATTTCGCATAATTTGTGCGAAAATCATTGGATAGTTTAATTTTCATACGTATCATGCAAAATTGGAGGGTAGGGAGTGGTCCAATCGAAATTTTTATAATGAACAAAATTATTCTAAAGATTTCAATCTACAACTTTTGTTTGAAAATTTTTTCAATTGGGGCCTTAGATACAAAGAAAGATAGATTTTTAGGAAAGGGATAGAATTAAAAAATGGCATACCCGATCAAAATACAACAGAATCGACTATTTACAGAGCCTATTTTTACTCTCTTGGCAGTGCTGCAAGCCAAAGTTGCATTGGGGTAGCTGCGAACAGTACAAATAAAGTTCAAGGATGATTTTCATACATAATATGCAAAATCGGAGGGGAGAAAAGTGTCCTATCGAAATTTTTATAATGACCTAAATTATTTCTAAGATCTCAGTCTACAACTTTTGCTTGAAAAATTTTTCAATATTCGCCTCAGGAACGAAGATAGGAGATTTTCAAAGAGAGAAGGTGAACCTTTAAAAAAAGACCTTAAAAAATGGTATACCGGCTAATTTTTTCCCTTATACCTACAGACTCTAGATTGAGATTCAGTCATAAAATTTCTTCTAACAAATTAATCATTTTTGCGACTGCGGGTGCTAAAAAGACATTTTTGATCAAAATCTGTCTGTTTTCGTAATCTCAGGATCAAAAAGTGATTTTTTTAGTTTTTTAACAATATCTTTGTCGGGTTTTCGGCGTTTCAAACTTGTGTAAATTTTTTTATTAGCACAGGATATGCTTTTGCTATAGGTAATCCCGAGGTAAAACTGACGAAATTTCGTCACGGCGACTTTTAGACATCATGTCAGAGTTTTTTGCACTTGGATAAATTTTCAGATTTCAATTGACTATTTGAACTTGGAAAATTTTAAAGATAATGCTGACTTTTAGATATTTTGTCAGACAAACAATTCAGACATTTGCCAGACTTTTTGGGATTGAAAAAATTTTCAGATTTTCATTGACTTTTAGACATTTTTTCAGAATCCTAAAATGACTAAAAAGATGATTTTTACCATGAAGTAATAATTTTGACTAAAATATTCACAAGTTTGACAAAAAAAAAAAAATAAAAATTGACGAAAAATAACAATTTTAACCCAAAATGGCAATTTTTACTTTGAATTGACAATTTTGACCAAAAAAATTACAATTTTGACCAAAAATTACAATTTCGACCAAAAATGACAATTTTCACCAAAAAATGACAATTTTGACAAAAAATGGCAATTATGACAAAAAACGATGATTTCGACCAAAAATGATGAGTTTGATAAGAAATTACAATTTTTACCTTGGAATGACAGTTTTGACCAAAAACTACACTTTCTCCCTTGAAATGACACTTTCTACCTTGAAATGTAAATTTCTACCTTGTAATGACAATTTCTACCTTGAAATGAGAATTTTGACCAAAAATTACAATTTTGACCAAAAAATGACAGTTTTGACCAAAAATTGCAATTTTGACTAAAAATTACAATTTTGACCAAAAATTACAATTTTAACCAAAAAATGACAATTTTGACAAAAAAATGACAATTATGACTAAAAAACTGAGAATTTTAACCAAATATGACAGTTTTCTCGGTTTGTACGTAGAGCCCCCAAATGATTATAAAATGCCGCTATAAAAATGTAGCGAATGCCTTTGAAATTTCATCATGTGAAAATTTTAAAAAGGCGAAAATTCTTGAAAATTCACTGAAAATTGTTTAAAGAAGACGCTTTCGTTGCAATACATCGAAAAAACTGTTGAAATTTTTTGATACAATCCTTAATACCGAAAAAAATTGTTTAATTAGCTCTCAAAGTGTTTAAAATGTCGTAAAAGTGGTGGAATTATGATAGAAAATTTTCCAAAACGTAAAAATAATGATAAAATAAAAATTGACGAAACGTGTCTAAAATGTTGTAAAAATAGAAAATTTCTTAAAAATTATTGAATTTTTTTCAAATGATGAAAAAGTCGTTAAAAATGTCTAAAATGATGATGCTTCAAAAGTGGCGAAATATTCATGAAAAATGTCTGAAAATTACATAAAAATCACATAAATGGTTTTTAAATGATAAAAAAGTCGTAAAAAATTTCTGAAATTATATCTCATTGTAAAAGCATATCCTATGCTAAAACCTTTGATTAGCTCTCAATGTGTTGAAAATGTCGTAAAAAAGGTGGAAAAATCTAAAAAAAAAAATGTCTAAAACGTTGCTAAATTTTTTCGAACTCAATATTGAATCTTCATTTATTGTTTGAGTTTCGATATTCAATTTCTATGAAGTAAAATCATTTTTGGTGGTGCAAGTAGAAAAGAGGAAATAAATCGATGGAAAATGGTAAATAAATATTGGGATGTATTTTATGTGATCTATGATGCAAAAAAGTTGATACGCCTAAAAATTAACTTTCTCATTTTTAATGGGGGGTTTTTTGTAATTTTTGCCAGTTTTGGTTGTTTTTCAATATGACGTTTCGAGTGAAAATTCGAAAATTCGGCGTTATCTAAGGGTCAAAGGAAGGGCGAGGGGTCTGAGACTTTGGTCATGGATGTTTCTCGAGGGTACCTACCTATCACCCAAATATTGTCCTAATCGGGTTCTGGGGCCGATTCACCATTTTTATTCTCCTATGCCCTTTTCCAAGTTCAAGAAGTCAATTGAAATCTGAAAATGTTTCCAAGTCCAAAAAAATCTGACATAATGTCTAAAAGTCACCGTGACGAAATCTCGTCGCGGAATTTCGTTCCAGAATTTCGTCAGTTTTTCCGCGAAATTACCCATAACAAAAGCATATGCTAAAAAATCTTCCTGCATTTCCGAATAGAAATTCGCACCAAAGCTGGCTTTCCATTCGGCACAAAAATATGCCACATTTTCATCTCTATTCTCGCCGCATCCAGCATCATCGATAATTATACGTACTCGTACGACGTGC
The DNA here is from genome assembly GCA_900064475.1 of Pseudococcus longispinus. Classification (NCBI taxonomy): domain Eukaryota; kingdom Metazoa; phylum Arthropoda; class Insecta; order Hemiptera; family Pseudococcidae; genus Pseudococcus; species Pseudococcus longispinus. Next base: position 9,582 of record FIZU01023324.1, on the reverse strand, counting down.
AAAAGGAAACCGAGCCACCTTCGATAATCTGAACGATATACGAGTGGTCGTGAATGGCACAACGACGTCGATTTTTCGTATTCGTATATACCACCATCCACAGAGCAGCACGAGACGAGGATAACGTTAAGTTACTTTTTACGCTCGAATGCGAATTGAAATAGGATATAGAATCGAAAAAGATAACCTGCTTCTACGTACATGTGCATCTCAGTGCATCGTACTGCAATAGGCGAGCAAGAGCAAAAAAAACCCCTCCAAGATACGAAGAAAACTCGTCGTTTTTACACGCTGCTTAAAAATATACTCTATATTAATGGAAATGAGCCCGCCAGTGATAAAGGTTACGGCTTGTGAATGTAATAAAGCAAACCACATCGCGTACTACGTCCTTCTTCATCGCTTGTCCGATTTATGGTCGAAAGAAAGCACCCTTTCCTACTTCCGAACCCATCCTCCCAACAGCGGAGTATATCTAAGACGTGTTTCGGGCTCACAATAGAGAATTTAATAAAAGATATTTAACGAAGAGATGCTGCCCTGCGATGGTATATTCGTAGTGGTATGTACTCGCTCGTGTACATGGGCCAAGTTTCCATATTGTTGTCTCGTCGGTGGACTGGTCTGCGTATATGAGTCGTTATTATTATTATGACGGTGTACAGAATTCTCGACTCGACCGCGCCGACCGTACGGTACGGTATCGCGACCGAAGCACGTATCAAATTATCGACGTGAGAGCGGTGCGATTTTCGCGCATCGTCGGGTTCAAAAAGACGCCGCTCAGCGTGATTTTAATTGAAAAAGAGATACGGATACACCTCGCTCGAAAAACCACCGCGGGGCTAATGAGCTGAAAAATGAAAACCTTTTTGTGACGTATGTGTTTCGTATCAATTACCAGATGCAAACGTATCCCTGTCGGAATTGTCTCGCAGGGTTGCAAAGTGGTTGTAAACATACATATTTCGGTAGGTACTTCGAACGAGATCTAAGTATAGGTTTTGTTGACGTACAGAGTTATTTGTAAATGTGGCGTGTTTAAATATCCTACGACCTCCTTCTTCTCTTTATTTATTTTCGAATACCGAATCGAATTAGTATACGTGGAAAAGTATAAGCAGAAAAAGGAGGAAATCTTCAACCGTAATTCGTCATAATTTTCTCTTTGAACTCGAGTTAGATATATCGACTTTTTTATTCCCTTGTGTACTAGGCGGACTTCACAGGTGTACTTGTGTATGTCAAGTATCACCAAGTTAGACGGAAATGATATTTACATCGAAATGAATTACACAACGAATACTCGATCTGACTTTTATGCTGAATGAGCTTTTATTTGACTTATGCATTTTCACTGCTGGTAGAATTATATGTACGTACCACTGGTGAACAAATATGGCGAAATTAACAAGTTCAAACTACCTGAGATATTCGTATTACGTTTAATGGAATTGATTGGCGAGACTATTTTACAGTAATTTAAGTCACTTGCTCAGAAATAGAGAAAAATTCGTTTAATGAATTGAATCGATGATGGTTCCGAAGGGGGGGGGGGGTGCATTTTGAAAAACTTTTCTCTATTGGTAATAATACAGGGTGTTCCACCATCAAAAAAAAAACGTTGACAGCAAAAATCTCAAAAACTAAGCCACCTACAAAAAAAATTTATAGATCATAAAAGAAGGAGAATTTCAAGATCTATAATTTTTATCCCTTGCATTTTTTTCGTAGCACCCTTCGTTTGACCAGAAAATCCACGTTTATGAGAAATTTACAAAATCGATCATTTCAAAAATGAAACAACTTTGACAGCAAAAATCTCGAAAACTAAGCTCCCTAGAAAAAAAATTGATGGATCACAAAAGAAAGAAAATTTTGAACCCTACAATTTTTATTCCCAGTATTTACTTCGTAGCACCGTTACATTGGCCAGAAAATCAATGTTTATGGAAAACGTACAAATTTGATGGGTTTGAAAATGAAAGAAAACTCTAAAAAAATAGCATCGAATTGGAAAACTTCCCATAAACATGGATTTTCTGGCCAAACCAGGGGTGCTACGAAAAAATTGCAAGAGATAAAAATTGTAGATCTTGAAACTTTCTTTCACTCAAGTTCTGATGTTTTTTTTTCTAGGGGGCTTGGTTTTTGAGATTTTTGCAATTAAGGTTTACCTACATTCGAAAATTCCAAGTATCGAAATCAGTATAGAAAAATCACGATCGATGTAATGAGCATCGAAATTACTTATATTTTAAAAGCTTAAAAAAATCGATACCTACACAAGAAGTCGATACGATGAAAATCAAATTCGATTATAATATCAAAAAATTGAAATCTATTCGAAAGTTCGAATTGATACTATGGAAATTGGAATATAGATTCAAATTTTTGGAATCGATCAATAAAAATACGAAATCGACATGGCATAAATTGAAATCGATTTTATGAAAATCGGAATCGAAACCACAAACTTGACGTCAATGTTAAAAAATTGAAATAAGTAGATTTGTAACTTGAAATTCAGAATTAAAGTTACAAAATCGACATCGATATTTGAAAAAATGAAATCGATATCGTAGAAATTAATATCGATTATACGAAGTTCTAAATTAATCTTGTAAAATCGATATCGGTATTCAAAATTTAAAATCGATGATCCTAAATTTGAAATCGATAATTAGAAAGAGTGAATCGAAACACAAAATCGATTCCGATATTTCAAAATCGACTTCGATATTTCAAAATCGAATTCGATATTTCGAAATCGATTTCGATATTTCAAGATCGACTTCAATATTTCAAAACCGACTTCGATATTTCAAGATCGACTTCGATATTTTAAAATCGACTTCGATATTTCAAAATAGACTTCGATATTATAAAATTTTAAATCAAAAGTGTGTAATCGATATCGATATTCAAAGTGAATCGAAAACACAAAATCGATTCCGATATTTCAAAAACGACTTCGATATTTCAAAATCGACTTCGATATTTCGAAATCGACTTTGATATTTCAAAATCGACTCCGATATTCCAAAATCGACTTCGATATTTCAAGATCGACTTCGATATTTTGAAATCGAAATCGATATTATAAAATTTTGAATCAAAAGTGTGTAATCGATATCGATATTCAAAGTGAATCGAAAACACAAAATCGATTCCGATATTTCAAAAACGACTTCGATATTTCAAAATCGACTCCGATATTCCAAAATTGACTTCGATATTTCAAAATCGAAATCGATATTATAAAATTTTGAATCTAAAGTGTGTAATCGATATAAATATTCAAAATTTGAAATCGATAATGAAAAAACACAAAATCGATATCGACAATTATAATTTTTAATCGACATAAAAAAATTTTAAATTTCCAATAATAATTTTTCGGTACGTAAGTACAATATAGTCCCTTTCAATTTAAAAATTTGAAAAAAACCATTAAAAAACATTTAGCTCCGCAGATCAAAAGTACATAAAAACTTTAATTTTGTTCAAATCGAAAATTTTTTTTCAAAAATTGAAAAATATTGAGATATTTAGCAATAACTTTTTAGTATACGAGTAGTTTCTTTGAATTTGAAGATTTCAAAAAAGACACGAAAAAACATTCAACTATTCCTATCAGCTGTAAAAGGGCTTCAGCTTTCTTCAAATTTTCTGAAAAAATTCAAAAATTGAGAAATTTTTAAATTTTTAATAATAATTTTTCAGTAGGTAGTCTCCTTTAATTTGGAAATAATATGCATTAACCCACAGAAATCATGATCGAAATCGATGATATCAAAGTTGAAATTCAAAAATTGTAGAAAGTTGCAATTTTACAATAAAATTTCAAGAATTTTTCACCTGGTCACAAAAAAACCCCCAAAAGCCACACTCTCAAGTCATGGAAAATCTCATGAAAAAACAACCAAAAACTAAGACTTTTCATACAGTCCTATTCTTTATGCATTACACGAAGTTACCTACAAAAAATTATGTTTTTGACACGAATCTCACAAATCCATAGTTTAAAATTTTTTATTCAAGAAAAGAAAAATTCTAAAAAAATTAAACAGACTTTCGAAAAAAAATCTGTAAAATACCATTTAAAATTCGCTACTACTCGTACTCAAAAAAAAAAAAAAAAAAAAAAAAAAAAAGAAAAATTTTTTTTTAAAAATTTTAAAAATTACCTTTTTTTTTAAAAAAAAAAAAAAAAAAAAAAAAAAAAAATGAGAAATTATTTCTTAAAAATTTCAAAAATTACCTGTTTATTTGAAATTGAAAAAAAATTAACCTGACGATGGATTTTAATCTCAAAATGAGATTTACATGCGTGGTTGATGGAAACAAAAAATGGACTTATTGTTCAAAAACATTATTCTTCAAAATCATACACATTGATTCATCCCCTCCCCTCCCCTCCTCTCCCTATCCGCTCTCTTCTCCCTTCCCCTCCCAAAAATACAGAATTATAAACCAAACATTGGAATCCGCGAACCCCACCCAACATCATTATCGAATCCATTTCATATTTACGGCAAACCGAGTATGCAATTTAATTAACACCTCATCTCTTTGCCACGACTCGACTTCAAAACAAAAACTATGCAACAATAACGACCGTTCGAAACAAATCCTCTCGAAACCAGGTGAAATTAGTACATAACGAGATGAATCTTCATTCGTAAGACCACACGAGCGTGTACTCGCTACCGAGCTGCACCATCTACGTACATTTGACTTTCGCCTAACCCGCGCAGACAATCGCTTCGACGACGACTTGGAAATTATAATAAATTCAAGGCGAATCGAAGCGAACCGAGGGGCAACTTTTCAGCCATTTTCGACACACGCGCTGGATGGCTGCGGTTCGACGAAAATTAAAAGCGTAATTTTTCTTCATCGAACACCTGTTCGCTTCCAGCTGCGGTGCTGTCGTCGCTGCGCCTCGTTCGCCCGGCCAGAACAGCAATCATTCTTACATTAACGCCGGCGTTTATTCATGACTGCAACCCGCAACCTGTATAAACTTTGGCGCGAAAGATGAGGGAAAAAAGTTTCGCGAGTTCGAAGAAGAAGACGATGACGACGACTTGCTTACCAGTAAAATAAAAAACTTCTCGAGTCGAATAATTTTTACGAGCGTAAATAAAATTCACGCTGTTATTGACCTCGGACCGAAACTTTCCCACGGCAGTCCCCCTTCCCCCAATCGAATGAATTTATTGTATAGGTAGATACCTATGGACCTATAAAATGAAAATTTCAATCATCGTTGGTACTTTCAACAGTTTCTCTGGCGAATTCTCGATGATTTTTTTCTTTCGGAGATGACTCTTCTTTCTTTTTCTTTCTCTCTGGCGCACGAACTCAACGGAAAAAAATTCCCTTCGAATTATCTTCCGCCAATTTTTACAACTCGCAGCTCAACCCAATAAATCTTTTTCTCGACTTTATGCAAATTCCCAAACACCGATAACGTACGTACGCTCATTAATCAAAATAACGCCTAAAAAGAAAATTACCTACCCCTTTTTTTCCTCCTCGCCTACTCCAACCATCGCGTTGTTTTTCTCGCCCGTTTCTCCCTCCTCATTATACAACGTCTAAAATATTTGTACGTCTAGTTCCACAGAGTACACGTTTGGGCTACGAATACCATACCACATACCTACACATACAAACACACCCAGAAAATCACGTGCTCGCACAATTCTCGCTGCGAAACGCGAATCCCGCAACAATGAAGTGTAAAAAACTTTTCTTCGCCACGCCGCGCGTTCCAAATCAACCGAGGTTTTTTTCTTCTTTTCGTTCCATCGTCTGCACCCTGCCATACCCTACTTCCACACTCGTTTCTTCGCTTTTTAACACCGAAAGAAACGTACATCGGTCTGGGTCTGTTCGCCTCGCCCCCTGATACCCGCCTTCCTGTTTTTTTTACGTGTTCGGTAATTAAGGGCTTTGATAAATTAACCCTGTTAACTTTTTCCCAAGAAAACGCCTGTAATATTTTGCCACGCCGACGACGACTGCTGCGAGTGGAAAAAACAACGCGATGGGCGCGATTTCGGAATACCAAACCAAAAATACCGACGAGCCGCCGGAGGAAAAGCTTTTTTCATTGGTATTTTTTCGTTAATGAGGGAGAAATTAGCGTGAGCAGAAAAAAAAAAACAGAAAGAGAGCTAAAAAATTAAACGCTAACGATCGCCTGCGTTTTATTGGTGTGTGCAACCTTGAAGTATGGTTGGAAATGTGGTCAGAGGAGGGCGCTGAGGGTGTGAAATTAATCACGATGGGGTATATCTGGATTTAAACGATGGACGATTCGTTTGCTAGGGTGTTTATGGAGATGATGATGGTAGGACAGAATTTGTTGTCTTTTTTGATGATGTTTCTCGAGGTGTTGTCCAGTTTGGTTCTCAGATTGCGAAATTTTGAATTAAATTGAATATTACTCCTTTCTGTTTACTTTCTATTAGTCCTATCAACGTGATTAGGATATTGGTAATTCGAAATTCATTTTCGAGCTTCGAATTTTACCTTCAGGTGTTGCCAGAAGAAAAAATTGACCGAAAGAAAACAAAAAAAAAAATAAAAAAAAGGAAAATATCTCATAAGACTAAACAAATTCTAATAATTCTGAGTCAATTCTCAAAAAAATTAAGATTCCGTCAAAACAATCTGAAAATACACTCTTTCGATGTGATACTTCGATAGAAAATAAATATTGATTTCCTCTTCATTGCAGATCTATTTATCCTCCAATCGTAAAATCACTTACTCAACAGAATTTTCATATCCAAATAATGATCACGACGAAAATTCATAGGGACTCACCTAAAACAAACAAAAAACCACCAAAAAATTAGTATCAGCTAATTGAAAATCGTTTCACAGAGTAACTTTATTACACAGGTAAATTCTAACGCGGAATGAGGAAAGACGACACACGTTTTGTTAATCTAACCCCTTTTAAAACATCTACGAGAAACCGAAGAATACCTATAAAGAAAGCTAGAATATTCGCAAGGAATCCAAACAAAGATTCCACGAGATGAGTTGGGATAAACCACAAATACCTACACAGAAGATACTCAATCGTGCATAAATACCTTCATAGGTACCTGTGACAATGATATTTCCGACATTATCTTTGTGTTTGCGGTATCTGAAGTAGGGTTAGGTTATTCACACAGGTAATACGCGAGGCAGAGGATACATATCATTATGAGAAACTAATGAGGAATTCGAAGACAACAAAAATAGTTCATTTTGCTAGAAAATTACATAGAAGTAATGTTACTTTTTTTCCAATAATTCGAAAACATTACCAAAAGATTGTAAAAACATATGATTTCAGAAAAAAATTACAAAAAAGTAGAATTTTTCACTCAGTAAGTGACAGGTAACACAAAATAGTGTGATACGTTACATGAAAGTAATCATATGTTACTTGATAGTTGTCACCAGTAATATGGAAACTTGCCACATAAAATTCATCATAAAACTTTGGTCCATTGTCACATGCAACACAAACAGTTGCCACTCGATATTTTCCACACAAAAGTTGTCATATGACACTTGTCGAGTCACCTCACATACAAAACTAGCCACATACCATTAGTCATGCAAATGTTTTTGTGTGCCATTCATCACTTATCACACAAAAGTTGTCATATGACATTTTTCACGAGACAGTGTCGACTTTTAAATTATATTTATCGCTTGTAACATGAAAACTGTCACATCAAATTTGTCATGTCATAATAGCAGTTGTCACCAGCCATACAGAAGTTGTCAGATGCCACTGTACAGCCACACAAAAGTAGTTCCTGGTACTTGTCTAATGTTAAGGTCACTTGTTACATGGCAAGTGTCACACTACACTTCTAGGGTCACGTGGTAGTTGTTACCAGTTGCATAATAGTTGTCATATGACATCTGTTGAATGTCAATGTCACTTGCTACATGAAATTGAATGAAAATATGGCATTTAGCATGTCATATGGCAGTTGAAATCTGCCACAACAATTGCCACGTGAAACTTAACACGTCTATGTCACATTTCAAATGATAAGTATTACTTGTAACATAAAAATTGTCACGTGACATTTTTCATGTCATATAGAAGTTGTCACAAGTTACTGTAAGATTGTCACATGCTCTTCTTCATTTACCAAACAAGATGTCACATGCCAAATATCATACGAAAGTAGTTGCATGACACTTGTTATATTTCAAGGTCTTTTGTTACATAAACAATTGACACACAACATGTTTTGTGTCACATGCCATGCCAGTATATTTGTTAACCATCAAATAAAAGTTGTCACATGGCATATCATTTGTTAATGTCACTATCTAAATGATAAGTATCACTTGTAACATAGAAATTGTCACATGATATTTTTCATGTCATTAAAGTAGTTGTACAGCCATTCTAAAATTGTCACATGCTTTTGCCATATGAAAAAGCTTCTTGTCATATGACAATTGTTCCAGCACACTTCTGATGTAACACGATAGTTGTTAGCTACTGTACAAAAGTTGTCACATGTCATTTGTTATATGCCAATGTCACTTGTAATACAAAAATTGTCACGTGCCAACCATCTACCACACAAAATCTGTCATCTGACACGTTTCACACTTCTGATGTAACATGATAGTTATTACCCATAGCATAAAAGTTATCACGTGACATTTTTTATATGCCAATGTTACTTGTAACACAAAAATTGTCACGTGTCAACCATCTGTCACACAGAAGTTGTCATATGACATGTCCCACACTTATGATGTAATTCATGATAGTTATTACCCATCGCATAAAGTTGTCACGTGACATTTTTTAATATGCAAATGTTACTTGTAATACAAAAAATGTCACGTGACAACCATCCAACACACAGAATTTGTCATGTGACACTTGCCACATTACTGATGTAACATGATAGTTGTTACCTATCATACAAAAGTTGTCACATGACATTTTTCAACTGTTAATGTCACTTGTACCACAAAAATTGTCGAATGACAATCATCTGTCACACAAAAGTTGTCACGTGACATTTGCTGTATGCTAATGTTTCTTGCTACATAAAATTGAATGAGCAAAAGCATATCCTATGTTTTATAGTTTCATGGGTAGTATGGAAATGGCCGCGAGCTTTTGTCGGGTTTTTACCTCACGAAATTCGATTACCCTGGACGACGTTTTTAGTTTCAATTCGACATTGTTCAAAGAGGCATCCCCTTAAATTTTAAAGATAGTTAACAAATCCATCTAATGTTTTTTCTCAGTGGCACCTGGTTGCATCAAAATCTTGATATACTAAGGTGCTTCAAAAACTAACGTCCCTTTTCGCTGTAGCGTCAAGATCAAACGAGATCCGGGTCGCACAGCTCCCGGGTCGAAATTTTTGGTGAAAGCTCGCGGAGGGCGTCACACATCGATCTTATATACATGGATACCCAGCGACGGGCCTTTCTGTTCGTCAAACATCTTTTCAGTTTAATTACCGCGCAACCGTTCTGCGCAAGTGATTTGTAGGGTTCTTTCGTCTAGTGTGGGGG
>FIZU01023314.1:0-17882 GCA_900064475.1 Pseudococcus longispinus | reverse complement strand
AATGATCAGCGCCTCTACAGGGAATAATATGAGTAACTTTTAACCAAATCCCCTCACGTCTGTGCCCACCAGTTGTCCATCTTGTAGTTCCAGTATCTATAATTATCAGTCAGAATTTTGACTCTATCGATCGAAATATGAAAATTATGCAAAGACTGTTTATGAATTTCAATATTTATTGATAATTGTATCTATTGAAACTCTGAAATAGGAAAAATTAACCCCCAGTAATTAAAAATTTCACCTAAATTAACTGAATAGTATTCTCAGGTCCATTCAAATTCTATATCTATTTTTTTTTTTTGCGTGAAAAAATTATTGAAAATCATTCAAAATTAATAGAGGTCATTATTGACACTTGATAGTTAGGAAAATTTGACCATGAGCTTTACTGTAATGGTATTTTCTCGTTTACTCGTATTTCGAAAAATTCCTGATGAAGGGAGGTTTTATGATGAATTCTGAGGTGAAAATGAAAACCATGTAAGCTCTGGGTTCATCAGTTGTCTTCTTATGTAAGTATGAGAAGGTTTCGAAAAATTTTCTTCGTGATAAGAGTTGCCAACATTCAGAACTGAAGGGGTAAATTCATAATTTCAAAAATATTGATCTTTTTAACATAATAATTCTCAAAATATGATATAAGAAGATGAAATTTGTTCCCCAGAAAAAAAATTCCAATAAATTTAATTTATGAGAATTTTGCTCAACTTTAAAATTGGAGGAGCTACAAAATTTTAAAAATTTATAAGCATCGTAGTGTCTTTAACGCAAATTCATAGGCAATATCATATTTGTGATCAGCTACCTCAAATCTATCCACCAGCTCAATTTTAGCCTCGTTGAAAGCAATTTTCAAAAAAAAAAAATTTTAGCCATTTTTAATTGCATTTATCAGATCGAAATTTTTTTCAAAAATAAACGTTTGAGGTGTCTAGGAGGGGGTATTTGGACCAGTTGAATCAGAATTTACAATTTTTAATCTCGTTGAAAGTAATTTTCAAAAAAAAAAAAACAAAACATTTTTAGTCATTTTTAAGCATTTATCAGATTGAATTTTTTTTTTCAAAAATGGACGTTTGAGGTGTCTAGGAGGGGGTATTCGGACCAGCTGAATCAGAATTTAGGTACAATTGGATTTGCGATGAAAAACGTACATTTTCGAAGTTATTGATTTTTTTCCAAAATTTCAATTCGTGCAAAAATCACCCTTATTTCCTCAAGTCAACTTGCTACAGCAAAGCTAATGGTGGTGAAAAATTCACCGTGGTCGAATGTGCCCTCCTAGACATTCCCTTCGTCAATATCGGACAAAAAAATTTTGATCCAAAAAAATAGCAAGACTCAGTTGAGGTTTTTTTTTCATTTTTTGAGGGCTGATTTCGAATTCGATATCCATTTTTAGTGTTCGAGGTTCGTTCTCGAGATATGACTCATTTGAACCTTAAAAACGTCATTTCCAGCAAAATAAGAGTCGATTTTGCAAAACGAATACGAAATTCGTGAAAAGTGGCCTCGAATTAGTCAAAAACGACGTTAAATATTCGTGATCAGCGACCTCGAATCTATCTACCACTAAAATCACAGCCTCCTAGGTGAATAAATTTTTTTTCTGTCTTCGCCAACTGGCAATATTGCAAACTTTATTGACCAAACGAGTCGAAATTTTGGTCGTTTGTAGAATTTGAGGTAGCTGATCATGAAATGTACTCAGATTTTCGATTCGCGAATTATTTCGCGAAATATCGGAGCTTTTGTTTTTATCATTTTGTTTTGTGTTAATTGAATTGCCTAACCGCAGATTCAAGGGGTAAAATCTGAAAACCAAAGATAGACGAATTTTTGAATTTTTTCATGTCGTTTTTGACTAATTTGAGGTCGTTGATCACGAATTTTGTATTCATTTTGAGCTAACTGTCGTCGTTTTGAACCAAACAGCCATTTTGAGATGAAAAATTGCAATATCTCGAAAAAAAAAAGGTTGAGCGTTGAAAGTAGATATAGAATCCGGAATCAGCTATACCTCGAATTAGAAAATTACGACCCTTATCTAAATTTTTTTGGAAATTGCCAAAAAATTTAAAAAAGCATGAACTAATCCCTTTCTTTTTCCTTGGCCAATAAATTTTTTGCCTGATATATGTTGAAAAAAATGTAATTTATTAGGCAATTTTTTTTTCGACGAGTTTTTTGTGAATAAATTATGGTACAAAAATGAGACAAATGAACAAAAGCATTGTTTATTATTTTTCTTAGGTTATTTAACATTTAAAACTACCCCTCAAGCTCATTTTTAGCTACTTTTTTTTTCTTTTTTTAGTCAAAATTGTGAACTACCTCGAAATGTAAAATTATTCGCCAGAAGAAATTAATTTAATGAAGGGATGGGGGAAGTGTGTTTCAAATAATCGATATTTCTTCATTTATGGTTATTTTAGGGCAATAATCAGATTCAACTTACAAATGTGAAGTAACATGCAGCAATAGAAATAATCGATCCATCGAATAATTATTTGAATTTTAAAATTTGACTCTATTTTCACTGAAAATGGTCTTAGAATAGATATTTTTACCCAAAAAGGCTAATAAAAAAATAACTTTTTTGTGTTTTTTAAATTTCCATTAAAAATGCTTTTTAGGAAATTTTGTTTGAAAAAATTCTAGAATGATGTTCGACAGTGATTTTCTACCATCCTCCCATTCTGATAATTTTTCTAAAATTTAGAAAAGTTCTACGTGAATTTTTTTTCAAAGCTGGAGATATCGATAGAAAATTTTGGTCGTTGATTTTTTTGGGGTAAAAAATCTAATTCAATGTAAATAAATTTTTTTTATTTTTATTTTTTAATAAAAATTCAAAAAGTACCAACTTCTTGGGAAATATGGAAAGTCATCATTCTATGGCCAAGTCGTTCTGATTTTTTTTTCAATTTGCATAGTCTTATAGTAAATTATTAGTCAATATCGTATCAAAAATAATTATTAATTCGTGTAATTTTTCTTACAGATGAAAACCTCGCTGATAAGATACGTACCTGACTACATAGAACCCCTCACAGAACACTAAGCCGACCAAAAGAACCAATCCGCCCATCAAAATCATAAACCTCAATTCAAATTGGTAATTACGTCTTTGTTGGTGTAGATAGAAACTTAGAAGTTTTAAAAATTTCGTAGCTACTTTGAAATGTTGTAAGTTGAAGTTAAACATAAAGCAGCAATCACGTTAGAATTGTTTCTTTTTTTTTTAATTCACCGTTTTATAAGAATTTTTAAGATACACCATAGGTAATATCTAGTTTTACGTATCTATAAAATGGTTGGTAGACTGAAACGTAGGTTTTTCTATGGTATTTTTTCATGGCTATAGTAGAAATGGTACTTATGTACTCGTACTTGATGAGTAAATTTGAGCTGTATTTTTTTTCGCGTGGGTATATATTTCATAGAGTGATGTTTTCATTTTATTTACTTACGTATTTAATTATATTTCAAGAGAAAATAACCTTGAGTAATTCAGGTGTATATCTTTCCCTTGCACATATTCCCTCGATGGTAATTAATATTAATTACTAATGAAATGCAATACAATACAAATTTATACATAGATACAATATCACTTACTTACCTTTTAATACGTAATATTCGTGGTTAAATCGATCGATGAAGGATCGTTTGATATCGAATTCCTAATTAGATCAGAAATAAGGCGAAGAAACGATGGTCTTCAATTAGGCATTCAAAAAATTAAACTTTCGTTTCATGGGTCTAATACGCAAGCTATTGGAAATCATTTTTTAATATAAGAATACGAAATTTATTCGAAGAACGATCGTGATAAAAAATTTAGAATACGATTAAGGAATATTTTTATCAACGTTTATAAAATGTGTCGAACAACTTTAGGGGTGTTCTAACCTAAATTATATGAAGCATCAATAACGTATTTAAGCAAAGGGTTTCGACGGTTCGATTCCCTCTTAACGACTCTCCGACAACGTTGAAAAAATGATTAAATTCTGTTTTTCAAACATTTTTCATACTTGAAAGCTCCAATGAGAAAAAAATTGTTGTTCTTGAATGTATTTTTTTTTTTTTTTTTGCTGAAATCGTGGAACAGAGATAATGGCAAATCGAAGATGTACGAACGTTTGACCTAATTTATAGAAAATTTGCTTATGGAACCGGAATGGTTTTTTATTTCTTTGTCCACTAAGTGTAAAAATTAATCGAAGGCGTGTAGAAGAGAATTACGAAATATTTCACCTGAAAAAATCTTAATGAATTAATTGATGAATTGCAAAAAATGACATTTATAATTTTAGATATGACTTACACACGATGAAATTCAAAATGAAACGAATGAAGTATGATTTGTGAAATTATTAGATCAATTTCAGTTCATTATTTTTATTCGAATAACGACACAAATTTACGAAAATATTAGTTTTCAAAAAAATGTCTGTAGAAAATGCTTGTTGAGGAATCCATCACGAATCTTGGTTCATTATTGATTTTTTTTTTCATTTTTGATAAAATTAAATCAATATTTCTCATCTCATAATTAACATTTGAGCCAAAAAATTCGAAACCATTTTAAATCTGCCGTGGAATATTCAAGGGAAGGGTCTTGACACCTAAAATGTTGGAAAAAATTTAGGGAGTTGAATCGTAACTCGAATAAGCAGTTTGAAAATTGCCTTGAACCGAACCCAAACCGAAATGATTTGAAAATCGTAACCCAAACCCAAAGAAAAAATTTACTGTGCTGTAAACAAAGTAATAAAAATTGGAAAAAATTGCGACAAAATGTCAAAAATTCAAAAATTCAAAATTTTCCAAACTTTGAATGAATTGAAATTATTTAATACCTTGAAAAAATAATAATTGGCAAACTTTGAAATGTAACCTGAACCCAAACAGAAATGATCCAAAAATCACGTAACTCAGAGCCCAACCCGAATCAAAATGATTTGAAAGCCATAATCCAGATTCCGAAACCAAACCTGAACCGAAATGATTTGAAAACTGTAGTCTGAACCATAACGAAAACTCAAACCTGAACCAAAATTCATTTCACTTCAACTCCCTGAAAAAATTATAAAATTTCAGCTTTTGAATGCCTTTTTTTGCAAAAATTGTTGCCCAATGAAAATGTGCTACCTGGTTTAGAAAAAATATCAGATATCTTTTCAAAATTTTATAAAAAATCAATTTTTCCCTTATCAACCCCCCCCCCCCTCCTTCACTCTGAATGATTAGCTAAGCTACTGCCAATCACAAATAAGGATTGAGACCGGAACTGAATATATGATTTTATCATATTTCAAATGACTTTAGAAAAAGTTTAGCAATTTAAACAAAATTTTCGCCATTTTTCATGAACTTTTACCCATTTTCATGATGTTTTCACCAATTTTCAATAATTTTTACCATATTATCAACACTTTTGATATTTTTTTGACATTTTTTTACAATATTTTGACTAATTTTAGCGATATTTTTGTGACTTTTTTCATTTTTTGAAAGATTTTTTAGATAAAATTTCAACAATTTTTACGACATTTTCGACAGTTTTTTAAATTTTGTACCTACCCATTTTCAAAATATTTCAAGATATTGATGTTGGCATTAACTACTGATCATTGATCAAACAAGAATAAAAATAGGCAACCTTTTTCTCGGAATATTGTGCATGAAAATTATCCTTTTTTTTTCAAACGATCAAACATAATTCATTCGTTAAAAACTGAATCATCTTGATTCTTGATCGAAAGAATTGATTTTTGTGAAGTACACTCATGTTTGTAAAATGCACGTTTGTGTACATTCATGTATGTTGTCGTATGTAACACGTACATTCATGTATGTTTATGCACATACAATGTATACTCATGTATGCACATTCATGTATTTCAACATGTATTCTCGTGTTCATTCATACGCATAACATTTGTGCTCATGTACATGTATGCTGCATATGCTCAAGTATATTCATGTAAATAGCAAAAAATGTTCACGAATGTTCGTATACTTTATGGTATAACCGTATAATGTCATTTACATTAGTATTTATGAGATGTTTACTCATGTACATAACAAAATACAGAGGACCGGTCTACGTAGAAAAGGTCGATGATTTTGAGAATGAAAAAAAATTATACGTTTTTGTTTGAAAAAATGGATTTTCTGGCCAAACGAAGGGTCCTACCAAAAAAGTGCAAAGAATAAAAATTATAGAGCTTGAAATTATCTATCACCAGTGAGCGATTAGTTTTTTTCTAGAAGGCTTAGTTTTTATGATTTTTACAGTCGAAATTCAAAATTTGATATGAATTTTTTACATTAAAAACGTTTACTGCCAATATCTCAAAAACTGGGCCTCCTAGAAAAAAACTAATCCTGCAATGCAGAAAGAGAATTTTAAGCTTTACAATTTTGATTCTTAGCATTTTTCTCTTATGACCCTTAGTTTGGCCAGAAAATTCATATTTATGATAAATTTAGCCCGCAAATAAAATTTGTATGCGAGCTCAATTTCCTATTAATAATGGATTTTCCGGATAAACTAAGGGTCCTACAACAAAATTGCTAAGAATAAAAATTGTAGAGCATGAAATTCTCTTTCAGCAATAAGAAGTTAGTTTTTTTCTATGAAGCTTGGTTTTCAAGATATTTGCAGTGTAAGTTTTTTTCTTCATTTTCAAAATCATCGACTTCCTAGGTGAGCCTCTCTGTATACTTGAGTACATTCATGTACATGAAATACATGATCATATACATTTGTATACATGTATGATTTATGCTCATATGGGACAGCATAATGCTCATATACATTGATGTACCTATATAAGATAACTCACGCACATTCACATACATGAGATACATGAGATACGTGATCACGTACATTTACGTACCTGCACATAAGATGTATGCTCATGTAGGACAGCATAATGCTCGTACATTCGTATACATGAGAGATGTTCTCATTAATGTTCATGTACAGAACACATACGTTCATATGTTTTCGCGTATCTACAGCATAATGCTCGTATCCCTTCATGAGCGTACATAAGATATGCAGGGGGCTGCATGAGCCAGTTTCCCACGTCTGAATTCCATTTCAAATGGATTTTCTGGCTGAACTAAGAGTCCTACAAAAAAATGCTAAGCACCAAAGTTGTAGAGCGTGAAATTTTCTTTCCCCAGTGAGATGTTAAATTTTTTCTAGGGGGCTTAGTTTTCGAGATATTTTCAGTCAAAGTTCAAAATTAGTAACATGATTTTTTTACATTACCAACTTTGACTGCAAAAATTACGAAAACCAATCCTTCTGGAAAAAGCTAATAACTTTAGGCAGAAAGAAAATTTTATGCTCTATAACTTTGATTCTTAGCATTTTTTTCGTAGGACCCTTAGTTTGACCAGAAAATGCATGTTTATGGGAGGAAAACACATTGTTGCAAATTGGGAAACTGACTTATGCACCCCCTGTATACATATGTGTACTAAGTAGTGTAGCCAATGATGGAGCCAAGGAAGCCATGGACCACCCCCTCCCAAAAGACAATCTATATGTTGAAAAAAATGATGAAATTTCAGGTTTTGAATGACTTATTACGACAAAATAATAGATATTTTATAAAATTTCACATAAAATCACAGTTTTTCTCATCACACCCTCTTGAATACCTGTCTGGCTATGTAACTGAGATACCACCAGTGACCACTTTACCGACTATACATGGTTCAATAACCCCCTCTTCATTAATCTCCAATATTGGCCTCCTCCTTGAAGAAATCCTGGCTACGCTACTGTATGAACTCAAGTACATTCATGTACATAAGATGTATGCTCATGCACAATCATGTATATGGCATTATGACCCAATGTACACACCATATATGCCCATGTATATTCATGTATTCAACATGTATTTTCACGAACTATTCATCGCCCGCAATTCAATTCTCATTAGCAAACGTGTCCAGTACAAACATTAATGTAAAATATCCCAAATCCCATCACACATCTCAACAAAAAAAATTATCCAAGCACAATCCTGTGAGATTTTACAACAAAGAAATAACAATATAAGAGCAGTATAAAAAGACGTTAGTGCGAAATGCTACAGAGTTACGAAGAGTGAACTTTCCAATAAGTATTTTCAAAGATACAAAAAAAAAAATAGAAACAATAACAATAATAAAAATTTCATAACAATGCGACCGGTTCGTACTTCGCACCGTTCGTTTGTTAGTCAATACAATAAAAATTATTTACATCCAAGTGTGTCGGTACGTACCGAACTTTGGAGCCAAATTTGGTCCAAAATTCGGTATTTTATTCATCGAAAAAAAAAATATCCAACAAATAAAAGAACGAAAGAAAGAAAGAACGTAAACAAATAAGAAAGAAACATATAAGATAAAATACAAGGCGCATCGCGCTCCTATTCTAAAAAATTTTTATTCCAGAACACACTCAGCTGGTAAAATGCGCAATATAAGTATATTTTAATAAAAAAAATTTACATTTAAAGCAGCAAAAAGGCACATTTTCTACTCAAATCTACTTTATTTGGGAAAAATACAAAGTAATTGCTACAGGTGGTCACAACTACACAAACTAACTACAAAAAAAAATCTCGTTAAATGCTAAACAAAACGTAAGTATAGAACAGATGTAATTATAAGAACTAATACTACGGACAATATACAAACAAACGAAAAAAAAAAAGGGAAAAAAGAGAAAAAAAATAGTAAAATCTAAGAATTAAACACCCAAAAAAAGTTTCAACCCTCTCGCTGTGAACGAAGCTTTTTAAACAAATTTATACAAATAAATAACTCGCTTTATTTTATTTTTTGTTTTTTTTTTCTTTACTTGTTTTGTAGTACAAAAAAAAGAGGGTTTTTTGTATAAATGAATACAGTAAAAATCTTAAATATATTGCTTTTCTTATATTGTCATCTAATACAAAAAAAATTCCATTAAATCTAAAAATTAGCCAATCACACTACACTATATATCTTAATCTAGCTACGACTGGTAATCACAAATTTTACTCGCTATGTACTCGTTTAATTTAAAAAAAAATTAATTTAATCTGATCACTAAAATTTTTTTACGAAAAACCTTCAGTGCGACACGTTATACGAAGTGCGACTTATCAAATTTTTTTTAGTTTTACTGTTGGCGTTTTTTTTTTTTTATCTTTCCCTCGTCCATTACAATGTAAAATTTGTGAATGTGGCCCATTTTCTCGAATAAAAAGAAATTCAAATACAAAAAATTTCTGTATTGTTAAAAATTACACAAATTTCGCATAACAGTAAATTAGAAAAAAAAAGAAGAGGAAAAAAAAAAAGAGAAAAGAGGAAAAAATATAGAAGTCGATTGTACATTAAGATACAAAATATAATCGATCGGTATAAAAGTATACGTAACATAATTTACTTTTTTTTTAAATTTTATCTTTTTTAACAAAAATAACAACAAAACTTACACAAGGAAAATCACATCACAATCACATGTATTGATATGATGACAGTTATTACAGCTGTCTCAAAAATCGGAATCCTTGACATATATACTGATCAGTGTACATGTTATGTGATGAATCACTATTGGTCCTTTTGTAGACTGAAGGCTTTTGGAATGTTTAAATTTTTTAGAATTGATTTTTTTTGCTTTTTTATTAATTTATAAATAAGTAAATAAATTATACACACGTTATAATTAAAATGCAAATTCGAATCTACTCTTAAAGGAACATTACGATATTGATATTTCCTTCGAGGCAGCTCTGTCTCTTGTGACGAGGTTTCTACTCAATACACCCCCCAGCAAACCAGAAATTTACACGTAAAAAAAAAAAACAATTAATAAATTTTTCCCAACAAAAAAATTTTCAAGACATTAAAAAAAAGGAGAAAAAAATACGAAAACAAAAATATAGTAACAAAACAAAAGAAAAAAATAAATCTAGCGCTAGCGGTGATTCGCTGACCGGCGCAGCACGGTACAGATCACCTTCAGGATGATCGAGCCGTGATCAATGACTCGTCAGACTCAATCGATCATCCTGTCTAGCCACTACCTTAAAAATTAAGCAAATAAGTTTGGAACTAAGTGTAAAATTAATGACTAGAAAAAATTTTTCGTAGTAAAGGGGCAAAATAGTAAACAATACCGCGAGAAAAATTTTTTATAAACTAGAATAGTGATCTGAAAGTAATCCGACTTAGGAATAATTGATAATTTTGTGACGAGATCAATACACAATATAATTCTAAAGTAGTAAAATCAATATCGATGCTTTTATCCGAACAAAAAAAATAAATAAAAACAACGTACGAGTAATTCTATTCATATAAACAAGAAGCGGAGAGAATTGGAATTACATGAAAATAATAATAGGAAAAAAGAATGAGAAAAAAAACGAAAAAAAAAAAATTCAGTATGGCACTAAATATTTGGAATCACCTGCGAATTTTTTTTTTTACTTTAAAGGAAAAAAATTGACTATAGTCAAAACGATGAGAAAAAAATACACAGTGACACATTCGCGTATAATAAAATTTTTTCAACTTTACATAAATTTTAATAATACTGAGTGCGATTTATTGCTTATTGCTTAATGGAAGAGAGCGATAAAAACGTAATACATATTATAAAATAGCACTAAGTTGAAACCGATGAGCAAACTAGTTTGGTTTTTTCATTTTCAACTCCCATTGACTAAGATATATATAAAAAAAAGAAGAGGAAAAAAAAAGAGAAGAGAACGTATAATAATAATAAAAGGAAAAAACCGTGTCAAAAAGGCAACAACTGGGTACAATGAAAAATGGTACATTGAAATTTGACTGAAGATGAAAAAACACTCGCTAGACGATGTCATCCGAGAACATATTTATACGAAAGAAACAATATAGAAATAAAGATAGATAGAGAGAGAGAGAGAGTTGAAGCGACACCGTATCAAGATATTTTTTCGTCTTGGCCTTTGTCGAGAATATTTTTATAGACATAAGACATGAGAGAATAAAGATAGATAGAGAGAGATTGAGATTTTACACGTACATTCCCATACCATACATGGAAGTCCAATCGATACCCTGAAAACTGGACATATCGACATTGGCCAAATTGTACGCTGCTGGGAACGCTGCAGCGGCAGCAACTGGAGTATTACCGGCAGCCTGGGCCGCTGTGGCAGTAGTAGGTACAGTCTGGGCTGTAGGTGTGGCCGAAATGGCGGCGACCGGATAAGGCGAATACCTATAACTGGCCAGGCCCGGATAAGCACCTAGTAGCTTACCGTATGTGGCAGCGGCGGCGTTCTGGGCGGCGACGGCGGCCACCGCGGCCTGAGCTTGGGCTTGGGCCTGGGCCTGAACGGCGGCCAGCTGGCTGACTGGTGTGATGGCGGCGGCTGTAGCAGTCGGGGTCGGAGTAGCCATCCGGACTCCGAGCGGTCCCATAATCATACGTTTGCCGAGTAGCAGACTAGGTTGGATCAGTTCTTTGGGCTGCGCTTTCTTACACTCTACTTTTTTATTCTTAATCGTGTGGAAGTGTATTTCGCAAATGCGATCGACCACTTCTTCGTTTTCGAATGTTACGAAGCCGAAACCGCGGTGTCGTTTGGTTTGTTGGTCCATCAGCATCACCGTGTCTTCTACTTTACCGAACTGACTAAAATACGCTTTTACTTCTTCGGCGGAGGTGTCTTGGCTGACGCCGCCGACGAAGATTTTCTTCGTCTTGTTGCCGGCTTTCGGGCGGTTTTTCGGCGTCGCGTGCTTAGGGTCTATTTTCTTACCGTCTAGAGTGTGTATCGGTACTTGTAGCACTTTGTCCACCGTGTCTGGGTCGGAAAACGTGATGAATGCGAAACCTCGGCTTCTCTGGTGAGGGGAAAAAACAAACAAAAGAAAGATGTTAGCGTAAAATATCGATTACGTTAGAGTTACGAGTGTTGGCGAGAAAAGAATAAGTATAAATGGTCATGTATGACTGTACATGAACACGTATGTCATATAAATGAGCATATACATCGCATACATGTATTCAAGTATAATACGTCATATAAATGAGCATATGTATCATAGACATGAATGTTCCCGGACATGTACGCAACTGAAATGAATGTATCGAGCATATATGTCACACACAAGCGCTTCAAGTACCATTACACCAACGTTAAAATCTCAACTCGACGTTACAACTCGTATCATACACATCGATAGTACGATAACACTGGTTTTGCTTCGCGTTGATTGGTTATTGAATGGAGGGGCGTGAAGGAAGGTGCATTATAATCAGTGTTGACGTAATTTTGACGCGTCGATACGAGTGTTGTAACCTTGAAGTGGGATTTTAACGTCGGTACGATGGTATTTTACTGAACATGAATGTTCCTGGACATGTATGCTACTGGAATGTACTCAAGTATACGACGTCATATAAATGAGCATACGTATCATATACATGAATGTACGTGAACATGTATACAACGCATACGAATGCTTTAAAGCATATATATCGCATACATGAATGTACCTAAGTATAATATGCGATATAAATGAGCATACACAACCATCTACACCCCCACCACCTTAATCTATCGACTCACTTGCGTTAGCGGATCTCTCATAATTAATACATCGGTGACATTTCCAAACATACTGAAATACTGTCTTAATTTCTCGCTCGACGTAGTCCACGATAACCCGCCGACAAACAGTTTGGCCGACGAAGATAGATCATTATTATTAGGAGTGGATCTGCCGGATGACGAATCGCCTCCGGCGCTATTCGTACCATTGGCCACGTCAGCTAGCTGTACAGGAACCAGGGTATTATTTTGACTGGCGCAGGCTGGTTGATTGTTCGTCGTATTTTGTTGGCTGGGGCACGGTACCAGAGCGCCGCTGGAACCGTTCATCTGGGTGGTGGGCACCGGCGGCGGAGGCGGCGGATCTCGCACCGTCAACGGTTTATTGTTCAGTTTTAAAATATTACTGGCTGCGCTAATTGGTACGCCGCCGCCGGCGCTTAAATGATGCATAAGTGCTGCCGCGTGCTGCGGCGTCATTGTCACTTGTACGCCCAAACCGATACCATTCAAACCGGGCAATAATCCATTAAACGGCGCGTCCGGGTGTTCCGATAGCGTCGCTACGCCGTCCATGCCGATACTGCAAATACAAAACAAAACCAAACCGAGCACGTTAGATAAGATTGCTTTTAATTTTCACCTAGGTACCTATCAAATAGGCGGGTTCTTTGGTATATCTATCTAGTTATCTATCTATGTGTATTGCTACCTATGTACGTATGTATGTTAAATATGTATTGTACCTATGTAAATACTATGAAAATGTATATTTAACTCATTTTTGCTCTATTTTGTTACAGGTACGTGGTTAATGGTCGCAGGTGATCGCAATACCTATACTATATCGGCGAGATGTACACGTTAAATACGATATACTGTGATATTGTCCTGTCACAGCAGTAGTGTAATTAAGATATACTGCTGTTTCGGGACATATTCATAGTTACGTTAAAGCCATCGCATTTCATATCGCTATATACTACACTTTGGAAAAACCTCATCCCTTACGACGCCTCCTGCGATATACCCAGCTAACGGAACCGTACCTACTCGAATTATTTATAATTTTAACCGATCGTTTATTAATTTTGTAATAGCGTTTGCCTAGCTCGTATATAGAGAATTACTTTATAAAACCTGTACCGAAATATCGTTATCCTGAATGGTTTTTATTTTCGATTTATATCAATTTGTATAAATTTAACAATCCCAATTACACCGTTTTAATCCGTAAACAAAAGATTAATTGGAATTTTAAATTTATCCCTCGGCCGAGATTTTTCGCACTAATAACCCCACGTTTTACTTTTCGACCCTCTCAGCATGTTTTTTTTTTTTTTTGCAAACGTCGAACGGATAATAATCCGAAGAAAATAAAATCAATTTAACGAGCTGCTTCGTTTTTATCCTAAAAACCTTCCGAAGTACTCGAGCAAATCGCCGGATTTCGCGAACAAATAATCAAAACCCACCCACACCAGAGGTACGAGTATACGATAAACAAATACAATCAATTTAAATACCAAATCAAGATAAATAATATTACGTCACGTTATTTACATTCGAAAGAGAAATAAGTAAAGAAAAGAAATCACAACGCAGACTCGTGGGTTTACATAAGTCAAAGCAGCGAAAGAAGTAGAAGTTTTGGTATTCTAAAACGTATGAGAAACAAAATTATACCAAATACCCGAATTAAAGTAATATCTATTTCGCGTGTAAGCTTTTTTTCGCCTTCAAATTCAGATAAATATTTGCTATAAAGGCAATTAACCGAAGAAAATTAGGAGGGAAAAGCAATTAACTTTTTTTTTCATCGTGTAAAAGTGCCTAGCCTAATAAATTACATACGATTATTAAGACTAATATTATTATGGTGGATTTTTTTCAACGTAAAGTTCGAATTTATGAAGGTAATATTACTGCAAAATAGCTACTTTTATTACGAAAATTTTTTGGGCTTGAAAAAATAATAGAAAATATGGAAGGAGATGGATTTTTATGAAATTGAGCAACTTTATAGGTAGCAATATATTGATTTTTTTCAACAGTGGAAAAAATTATACTCGAAGATGTACTAAATTTAGACGAAATTTTCAATTTTTTTTCTAGATCAGGGTGTTTCTTGAAATGGAAAAAGCAAAATTCGCACATTTTTTGTACATCGATAGAAAAATTTCATAATGTATAAACTTTGACCGGGATCACCCCCTCCCCCATCCGCTCAGCGGAATTTTTAGGTAACCATCTTGATACCAAAAGTTTGAATTTTTCAGAAGTGCAAAAAAATAGCTCCTGATAAAACTAATTGGAAATTTTCCGAAATTTTGAGTTGAGCTTCCTTACCCTCTAGAGTCTTTTTTGATTTTATTTAGTGAAATATGACCTTGAGAGGTCAAAAACGTACATAGTGATAGGTACCTCACTTTGTAATATCGAACAAATTTGATTTTTGGTCCACCCCCTCCGTCCCCCATCTTTCTGGGACATTTGGGGTTTCAATCCAAAATCAGCTCATCATGAAAAATGCATCTCAGAGCAGGATGTCTAACAGGACTTTTTTTTTGGAAATCCATGACTTTTCCATGACTTTTTTTCATACCTATCGAATGTTTTTTTTTCAGGAAAATTTTTGTAATTTTACAACAAAAAAAAAAACATGAAAAAAAATTCAAATTAATTAAAACCAATCTGAACTTTGCTCAATAAAAAATCAAAAATTCGTGAATTTTCTACGACTTAGTAATCTTTCGTATAATCCATGACTTCCAAGAGCCCTTTTTTTGAAATCTAATAATTTGCTATGATCATCATGTCGTGTTCGATAAATCGCAGAGGTCAATTAAGAGAACATCTACACTTGAAATTCAAATTAAAATTTTCCAAAATTTTGATTCGGGTCCCACTTATCACCTTTTTCAGAAATCTTTCAGTTTTTTCGGTGAAATAACATTAAAAATTCTAGTTTGAAAGGTCCAAAAAAATACGTTAATCTTGATACCTCGCTTCTTGAAATTAAAAAAATCTTGAATCTTGGATCAACCCCCCCCCCTCTCCCCACCGTAGAACGTATTGACATTTTTTCTGACTTTTTTGGACTTGAAAATTCTTTTCAAATTTCTAATGACTTTGAAACATTTTATCAGACTTTTTTGGACTTGGAAAAATTTTCATATTTCCATTGACCTTTTATAGAAACTCAACTTTTAGACATTTTGTCAGACAACCAATTTAGACTTTTTGAACTTAAAAAATTGACTTTCAGACATTTTTTCACATTTTTTGGACACATGGAAAAATTTTCTGATTATCATTGATTTTTTGAATTTGAAAAATTTTCTGATTTTTATTGATTTTTTGAATTTGAAATATTTTTAGATTTAATGCTTACTTTTAGACATTTTGCCAGACAAATGATTTAGATTTTTTGAACTTGGAAAAATTTATAAATCAGGGTAACTTTCTGATATCTTGTCAGGCGGACTTCTTGGATTTGAAAAATTTTAGATATTACGCTGACTTTCAGACATTTTGTCAGACTTCTTGGGATTTATTTTCGGTTAGGGGTCAAAATGATCCAAGAAATGGATTCAGGGACTTCGAAAAACCAGGAGCAAGGCGAAATGTTCGGGAAAACTTACGAAAATAGGAAGTTTTAGTGCCAAAGTTATGACTCAAAACAAAAAAACTTCCAGAAGTGAAATTTCATAAGTCAAAATTGTGTTTTGAAATTTGAATATTCAGAAAACAAAATTAACGTCGAATAAAAAACGAAAATTTTTCAATAATGATAAAATAAAGATAAACTTTGAATTTGTAAAATTGAAAAATTCGTATCATTTTTCAAAATTTGTATTATTTTGTACTTTTTCGTACCAGTGATATTTTAGAAGTCTGTTTTTGCTCCTTTATCTTTTTCAGAACTTTTTTTGGGGATATTTTTGGTAACTTCTTTATACCACTTCCTTTCTCATAATTTTGGAAAATTTTGGACTCAGGCTTCAAAAAATTCTCGGTTTTGGTTTTTAACATTTTTATGAAAAAAAATCAAAATGATAACCAGGATTTTTAGAGGGGAAAAAATAAAAGAAAGGGCAACGAAAACTTTTTCATTTTTTAAAAAAATAATTCATGAACAAAAGGGAAAAATTACAATCGTATTTGATTTTTCTGACAATTCAAACATACTCGTAAATCCTTCAATTTCCTTCATCAACATTTTCCGATAAATTTAACAACAAAATTAATCGAACCATCACTAATTTCTTTTTTTTTTAAATACCACGCAAACGAATAAATTAATTAAATCAACCCCATACGATAATTTCGCTCAACTATGAAAAAAAACGCAAATCTGATCAACTCCCGCATCCAAATCTTATCAAAAAATTTCAGCGATTCGAGTTGCGAACTCTAGCAGGCGAAAAATAGGCAAATTTGCGTCAAAAATATACCCTTATTTAATACTTTATTCTCGCTCGTAGTCTTTGAAATGGGTTCTTTTATCGCTGCGAATAATAATTACAGAGATTAAAGAGCTTATGCAACGCGAAATCCTACTCGAAAATAATGATCAGTCTCATTAACTCGCAAAACAAAATTACTACCGATGTAATTTCTCAACTGTTTTCCTCTTTGCCAAAAATTATCATTAAAAATTGTAAATTTCGCCTCATTAACGTTGAAATCGAACCTACCTCGCCGAACTTGACGTAAAAACGGCATACAGTAGGAGAAACACGTCGAACGTATAAAAATCAAATCAAAATCGACATTCGTCCAATTTTCTCATCCGTCGTGGAAATTTTCTAAATCGAAATTGGGTCTTTTTTTTCTCCTTTCAATAAAACAAACACCGAGTGGATTAGATTTTTCGAATATTTACTCAAAATGTCTATTTTCTTTACAAATATTCCGTCATGTCAAACCATTTTCTTTTTATTGTCATTTGTCAACTATACGTCGAGATATTTTTTTTTATTAAACAGTGAACCAAAAAAATAAGAAGCGTGGCAACGTTGCAAATACGATTTTTTAACAATATTGATTTTTTCTCTCAATGTTTGAGTATTAGTCCAGTCAAATTAGACATTTTACTCGGACAAATTTGGGGCAAAGATTTTTTTTTCACAAAGTTGTTGGTAATGATGCTCTTGATGACATATATAAAATCCCCGAAATTCCGAGCGGTGCTTCTCCCCCCAAAATCCATATTTTTGCCCCCTAAAAATGGGGTTTTACGTTTATTTTCGT
>FIZU01023313.1:0-10612 GCA_900064475.1 Pseudococcus longispinus | reverse complement strand
CTAGTACTTATAACCCCCTTTAGGTGTTGGGGTCCAAAATTGAACCTAACGGCCAGAAGGTCGCGATTTTGCAATTACCCCACTACACCTTAATTCAATCGAAAAATTGCAAAACGTCGTCAAATAAAAATCAAATTTCGATGATGGTGGGAAAATCGGGGATAATTTTTCAAATTAGTACTCGCATTATCCACTTACACTTTCCTCCATCAACCATGAAGGAGGAAATTACAATTTTTCCAAGAAATTTGAAAAAAATTGCAGTTAAAAAGATAAAAAAAAATAATTATCTTTATTTCCACAGGAAATTACTTCAATTATCTAACACTCGAGCGCCTACACTTTTGACGATATCTAATCAAATACTTTCCCCCTTTCTCCTCCACCCTAATACCTCTATAAATCCGTCTACAATTCGTATTTTTTTTTTTTTTCAAAATCATAAATAATAAATCAGCGTGTACGACATTTTCTCGTATACACAAATCCTGCGACTAAAATATTTTAAATTACCACGCTAGTATAATCCAGTCGTTCGTATAGTATATGGCACATCATAAACACGCTTTTTAATCTTACACAAGCCACGAACGCTGCTTCGCTTTGCGAGCTTCGAGGTTCGAAACACGGACGCCATTTCACAACATAAACAATGATCTTTTTATGGGTAAAGAATACCGTGTTTCACGTCGTAGACAAGATAATCAGCGTAATCTGAATTATCTCACAATATTTTATTATACGAAAGCGATAGTGAATGGGGCGAGAGGGAGGAAAATGAAGAGGAAAAACGCGACGAATAAAAAAAAAGCACCGAGCTAGCAACTGGATAATAACGATGTATCGATAGCCTAAAGGACGCCTATACATACGTAGAATTAACGATTTTAATGCTTTGTTTACTCGTGTTTCTGTCTCACTCGAACCCAATGGTGTTTTTTTATTCGCTGGTAATCTACGTAGGTACCATAAGCTGTCCTTTTTTACCCTACACGCGGAGAGATTTTTACACAGCAGCCGATGTTTACATAATCGTGTCTCTCTTCGCCCTTCCAGCTGATCCGCACCTCGTGAACTTTTACCCAGATTAATTACGTCCGATATAGATGCTTTCAATCACCGTATCGGCTGCAGATGCAAGCAAAATTGTGAAATTTTTTATCGTTCGGAGCCTCCTATAAAGTGAACGATTTTCGCCCAAAAAAGGCGTAAAAATTTCCACCGTTCTTCGATCACTTCTGTACACGGATTCAATTTCACAGCCCATAAAATCTTATCGTCGACATTATCAGATCGTTAAAACAATTGCAAAGCCGAAGCTCGGGGCCGGCGGCCTGACGGTTTAACAAGCGAGCGAAGTACGTGTGTGAGATTCGGATCAGCCGATTTGATTAGATTTTCGGTTTTAAGATGCTGGGCTGCATTCCCTTTGTTAGGACATCTGTGTTAATCGAATCGTCTCTTTAGTTCGTTTATGAGAATAGAAGCCTAAAATTTTACGACCGGAGTTGTGTTTTTGCCGGACGAACGACGTTTATCGTCGAGATGGAGATGATTATCTCGTACGTGTTCTCGATTAATTACCATTCACGCATATCGGTTTCGGCATGGAAAAGTTCACCGAAGATGACAACGTGTTATACATAATCAATTTTTAAAAAGCCAACAAGCGTACTTCGGACCCGGACCACCGCAGCATAATGTGAGATTAACTCGTAGTCGTATTCTAGCATGGTGCGGTTTGTTTATACAGGGTGTTTCGACAGGTGCTCGCAGACGTGATGTATTTGTAGTAGGAAATTGAAAAAAACGAGATGGTTGTGGATGTGGTTTTAGTCAAAGATGAATGTTTCCGGGAGGTGATTAATTTTTAAAAATTCTAAGCCAGTATGAATAATATGTATTTGACAATGTTGAATTGAGTTATGTTATTTTGAAAAGAAAAAGGTTCGTTTTAAGCTTCTTTTTGACAGTTAATTTTTAAATTAGATGGTATTTACTT
This sequence comes from Pseudococcus longispinus, assembly GCA_900064475.1. Lineage (NCBI taxonomy): Eukaryota > Metazoa > Arthropoda > Insecta > Hemiptera > Pseudococcidae > Pseudococcus > Pseudococcus longispinus. The sequence continues at coordinate 8,610 of FIZU01023313.1, read as the reverse complement.
CTTTAATGTTTACATGACTGAAAAATTCAATTCGAGATTATTTTGTCTGACATTCATACACATCTGTTGAACATGAAGAGGATTGCAAATGATCAAACTCAACAAAAAATATATTAAGATAGGTATAATCTAAAAAGAGAGCGAATTAAAAACTACATTTGGGTGTTACAGGATTCGTGAAAAAATTACAATTTGTTTCGAATTCGTGAAATGTGTTGAGCGCACAAAGACCAATTTTCGATCACTGCAGTACGACCATTGAAGAAATTTTCAAAACATCCAGATCATAAAGGATAGGATGTCCATTGTTTCCATGAATTTATGATTGAAAACAATAAATCAAAAAACCTTCAAAAACACAAATTTTCAAGTTCAATTCAATTTTTCAATTTTTGATGAAGTTTTTTTCAACCGGTTGTTATACAAATTTATCAACTTTTCAAACAATATTATATATCAATTCGGTACTTGCCACTGAAAAAATGAATAGAATTGACCAAATTATCCGTATCAATTTTCACTAAAAACTGTGAAATGGGATAAATTATTAAATGAGGGCGGTCTATCATTTTGAAGAAAAAATTAGTTGAATTCAGTAGATTAATAAGTGAATGTAATTTAAAGTTCATTCACTAAAAATTAGAGAAATTGACCAAGTCATTAAATCTAATTTCTAATCGATACTTCATCAATGAAAAAATATTGATGAAATTGACTAAATTATCGGTGACAATTTTTCACTAGAAATGGTGAAACTGGCTAGATCAGCGAATGCACATAATCAATGATTTTGTCGCTAAAATGAGTGCAGTTGATTTAATACTCATTTAAATCTAATCAATGACTTGAACACTATAGAGAAAATCACTGAAATTGGCTAAATTATCCAACATCCTCAATTAATACTGATCATCAGGCACAAGTGTTCATCAAAAACAGTGAAATTGACTGAATTTGTCACTAAAAATCAGTGAGATCATCAAAATGATTATTTGAAATTTTTCATTAAAAATAGTGAAATTGACTAGATTATAAAATGTAGGTAAGTCAATGAATTTGTCACTAAAAATCAGTGAAATCAAAAAGGTTACATATGAAATGTTTCATCAAAAATAGTGAGATTAACTAAACTATTCAAATTGGTAATTGTTGAAGTGAATAGTAAATGAATTCTTCACAAAAAATCAGAGAAATCGTCAAAATGGTTATTTTAAATTTTTCAAGAAAAATAGTGAAATCGACTAAATTATTCAAATAGTAAATGAATTTTTCACTAAAATTCAAAGAAATTTTTCCACCAAAAATAGTGAAATTGACTGAATTATTCAAGTGGGTAGTCAATTAAATTTTCACTAAAAATCAGTGAAATTTACTAAAATATTAAAGCGTACATCAATAGTCAATGAATTCTTTACTACAAATCAGGGAAATCATCAAAACGATTATTTGGAATTTTTCACCAAAAACAGCGTAATTGACTAAATTATTAAAGTTGATAGTCAATAAACTTTTCACTAAAAAACAACGAAATTGACTAAATTATTAAAATGGACAGTGAATAAATTTTTCACTAAAAATCTGTGAAATCATCAAAATGTAGATTGTTTAAATTTCTCACCAAAAATTAGTGAAATTGACTAAATTATTCAAATAGATAATCGACGAAATTTTCACTAAAAATGAATCAATTTTGTTCACTAAAAATAGTGAAATGGACTGAATTATTCAAGTGAGCGGTCAATAAATTTTTCACTAAAAACCAGCAAAATCATCAAAATAAATATTTCGAATTTTTCACCAAAAATAGTGAAATTGACTAAATTTTTCAAGTGGGTAGTAAATAAATTTTTCACTAAAAATAGTGAAATTGGCTAAATTATTAAAGTGAGTAGTCAATGAATTCTTCACCAAAAATCAGTGAAATCATTGATATGATTATTTAAAATTATCACCAAGAATAGTGAAATCGACTGTATTATTCAAGTGGGTAATTGATGAATTATTTACTAAAAATCAGTGAAATCGATTAAATTATTCAAATAAGTGGTCGATGAATTTTTTACTAAAAAACAATTAATTTTTTCACCAAAAATAGTGTAATCGACTGAATTATTCAAGTGACTGGTCAATAAATGTTTCACTGAAAATTAGCGAAATCATCAAAATAAATATTTGGAATTTTTCACCAAAAACAGTGAAATTGGCTAAATTATCAAAGAGAATAGTCGATGAATTCTTCACTAAAAATCAGTGAAATCGACTAAATGATTCAGATAGGTGGTTGATGAATTTATCACAAAAAATCAATTTTTTTTTTTCATCAATAATAGTGTAATCGACTGAATTATTCAAGTGAGCGGTCAATAAATTTTTCACTAAAAATCAGCGAAATCATCAAAATAAATATTTGGAATTTTTCACCAAAAATAGTGAAATTGACTAAATTTTTCAAGTGCGTAGTCAATAAATTTTTCACTAAAAATAATGAAATTTGACTAAATTATCAAAGTGAATAGTCAATGAATTCTTCACTAAAATCAGTGAAATCATCAAAATTATTATTTGAAATTCATCGCCAAGAATAGTGAAATCGGCCAAATTATTCATATAGGTGGTCGATGAATTTTTCACTAAAAATCAATTAAATTTTTTCACCAAAAATGGTGAAATTCATCGACTATCTACTTCAATAATTTAGTCATTCTTTCTATTTTTGGTGGAAAAATTTTTATCAAATTTTAGTGTCAAATTCATGAACTACTCACTTGAATAATTTAGTCAATCTCACTACTTTTGGTGTAAAAATTTCAATTTTTTCACCAAAAATAGTGAAATTAAATAATTATTAAAATGGGTAATTGAGTTTGTCACTATAAATCAACGAAATCATCTAAATGATTATTTGGAATTTTTTCACCAAAAGTGGTGAAATTGACTAGATTATTTATTAAATTTAGGTTATCAATGATTTTTCACTAAAAAAAAATCACTGAAATCGACAAAATGATCACTCATGTAGCACAGTACAAAAAGATGAAACATTACTGCATTAATTTTTATCCCAGTACTCTCTTTCATTTTTTTTTTTCGCAGAAAGTAATTGCTTCAAACTTTCAGATTCTCAAGTTGACTTTTTGAATTTTGATGTTGTCTATTGCATGTAGGTATTTATACCTGTAACACCCTCCTCTAACATTATCAAATTTCCTTGACTAAAAAAGTATCTAGCTACCCAAAGATGTAATCATAGTTCCATTTTATTTGCTCAAGAAGAGCTCTTTATTTTTTTATCAGAAATAAATTTGAAAAAGTAGGATTAATTTTTTTAAAATCATTCAAACAAAGTCAACTGCTGAATATTTACACCACAGCGGAAGGTTTTCAAATACCTCAATCCAACCACTCCAATTCGATACGAAACCAAAAATTAATTATACAACAAGAATCCAGCAAATATCATCTTCAACGCCAAAACACCTAATTCAATTTCGACCGCAGATTAAAAATTCATAAAATTCTCAAAACATACCTAATCCCGAACCTAATAACAACAAGAATTCTACACCCAGATCGCTTGCGAATATCACCTCCACCACGATCCATTTGGCTGGAAAGGCGACGAGACGCGCAATGAGATAAATGAAGCGATAAAATTCTTCAGTCGGCACGGCGATCGATCTTTGGCCCAGTCATACTCGCTGAATCACCCTGTACAGTGAAAAAAGCTGTTGTTGTTTGTAATCAGATAGTATATTACAACGACTGGCCACATATCGGATACACCAACTCGACCATGCGAGACCGATAGCAGAATACAAAAACCTGTTTACTTTGTCGAGACTGCTGGAGAACTACGAAATGTTATAAGAGCGAAGCAAAAGGTAAAAGAAAAAAACTCTTACAAACCAGATTCATACATCTCGGATCATCGTGGATGGTATACGGATATGCAGCATTGTGTACAAGGCGCATTATCCGATGCTACAGAACTTAATACCACATGTAATATGTATTAAAAAACTCGCATTTATTCCAACTACTCCATAAAAAGACAGATTAAATATTTATATGTACCGAAAGGCAAGAAATAGAAGAGAACGAGGTATAAGGGATTGGAATTCTTCATTTCCAATAACTTAAATATTATAGAAGCCAGAATTAACATAACGAAGAGTTGAACTACTATGAAATTCAATTGCCTAACGATTTGGTGAATTTCGAAAACATGGGGGCTCGTGGGAGAGCTTTTATAAGGTGTTTTCTCGGTTTAACCAAATTATTATGTGGGGGAGATGGTCTGAGAAGGTTGGAATAGCAGGGTAAACAAAGTAACGATGAGTTGGCCATGTTTTACGATCGTTTGAAACAGTGAAAATGAATTTAAATACAGAAAATCTATTCAAAATACGACAAAACGATACGAATGTGATACGATGCACTGGTGCGGAGGAATTCTTCGCGCAGGCAGAAGGATGTTAATCATTACAGACCCCAAAACCGTAGCAAGGCACGAGGCAATGGCGATATTAACAAAACGAAAATCTTAACTGGTTGGTACCTTTTCGAAGCAAACTTTTTCATCCAGGTTTGTTCTGTTTCTCTCTTCAAAATGCAAAACTACCATAGTTTTGTTTTGATTGTGAATTAAAATCGCTTCGCACCTCGTTCGAATCGTACCGAAGCAGTGCATTGTTAAACGCTGACGAAGCTCCCCCAATTTTCCGCTGCCGGGGTTTTCACTCTATATACGTTATTCCAAAGAGCGTAATAATTATTTAGAAAAGGGGTGCGATGCCGCGGAATGCAAACCGTAAAGAATTCTGTTTTCAAAACAAAGCCTTGTCCGGTATTAAACTGCGAACAGACGGTATAATACGAGTGCTCTGGCGTCTTTGTCCGCGCCCGAGTATTTCTGCTCACTACTCTTGCGGCAACGAGTACACCCCCTCGTCTGTATTCACTGTATATGCATTTCGTACAGCACTGCGACTTGCATCCCCTTTTCGGTTTTCCGCGTTGGCGCGCAATTACCGAGTAAATCTGTGTATGCGCCAGAGGTGTCGACAAGAAGGTCATTACATGTGTACGTACTCGCAAATTACGCTATTGTTCTTGTCTCGTGATTGTGCGCTTGTGTGTGGTGCTTTTGCTTTTGCAGTTGGGTGTGTTGCCTTGTTTGTATATGTGCAAATGTTGGCACTTGAGTAAAAACCACTTTGCGATTCGGTGTGGTATACTGTGGAGTCATTTATACGTACTACGTGCTGTATGTGCATTACAAAGACGTAAGATACTTAGGTAAATACGAGCACAGAGAGACGGAATGAGAAGCGTTTGAATGTTAAATACGATTATCGTTTAATTAATAAACACGAATGTAAAACGAGATCCGGAGGGGAAGAGAGGATGTATCAGATAAAGAGATGAAACATACTGATGCAGATGTTTATACCTATAGATAAGCATTGGTAAAGAGACCAATTTCTTTATTTTAATGATGAAGAAAACAAGAGGAAGTTGAACTACAATGGAATATAAAATCAATTAAAAAGTAGGATGGTATCTTTTTTGGATTCGAATTAATCTACTGTACATTTTGTTAATGTTCACTGAAAATTGAAATAATTCTTATTTTAATGGAAAAAGATCCATTATAATTTCTCCAATGAGACAATTTTAGGGAGGAAATCTCGAGTTGCAGAACGGCTCAGTCCATTTTATACGTAATGACTTCTACTAGATGAAGAAAAAGGGTCGAAAGCAGTTTTGGTTTCATTCTGAATATCAACTCTTCGTTCAAAAATCTATAAAATTGACTAAATCATGAATTGTATTCCAAGGTTGATCATTCAAAGTGAAATACTCGAATGTACATTTTCACTGAAAATTAGTTATCAAGATTGATAATGTAGTCAATTCATCTGTTTTCTTGGTAAAAAATTGTATACTCAGCTGATAAAATGTTCGATTTCACTGATTTTTTTAGTGACAATTCACTGAGTTTGTATTTGATTACATAGCTAACCAATTTCACTGTTTTTTTTTAGTGAAAATTGAGACAATGTAGACACAGACAATTTACTAATTTTTTGTGACATATTATTGATACACGTATTCAAATAATATTTAATCAATTTCATTGTTTCTTAGTGACAAAGTCATGGTAAGAAAGAAAATTATACCTAGTCAATTTCACTGATTTTAGTGAAAAAATTGTTTTTGATGGTCTAGATAATTCATCTGATTTTCAAAGATAAGATTATTAATATGGTCAGTAATTTAGTCAATTTCACTGATTTTAGTGAAAAAATTGTTAGTGATAGTCTAGATAATTTATCTGATTTTCAAAGACAAGATTATTGATATGGTCAATAATTTAGTCAATTTCACTGATCTTAGTAAAAAAATTGTTAGTGATAGTTTAGATAATTTATCTGATTTTCAATGATAAAATTAATGATTATGTTCAATACTTTAGTCAATTTCACTTATTTTAGTGAAAAAATTGTTATTGGTGGTCTAGATAATTAATCTGATTTTTAATGATAGAATTACTGATCATATCCAATACTTTAGTCAATTTCACTGATTTTTAGTAACAAAGTAATTGATGATTACATTACAATTTTCAGTCAATTTCGCTGATTTTCAGTGACGAAATTATTGATTGTGTTCAATAATTTAATCAATTTTACTATAAGTATTTGATGGAAATTTGTGACTATTAATTTAGACAATTTCAATGATTTTTTAATGACAAAAAAATCGGCACCTCACCCCTACCTTCCCCCCTCCCTCTCTTCTCTTCTATTGTTTTTCACACTACATGAAAGTAAATTCATAAAAACATAAGACATGCAGCTTTAGTTCTTTCTGTTATGTCAAAATGAAGTAAACGTCAGACAAAATATCCAAATGTCGAGCTGCCAGGGTTGAATTTTGTGACCAAAAAAATGACTCAAAGTCAAATGACCCAACCTATCAGCATGATCTCTGACAAATTGTCCGTAAGTAATCGTCAAACAGTTTCGTAACAAATTTTCGTTGCCCAATTTTGACACGAATTTCGTCACCTTTTTCGCGAGTTTGGTCATCGCAAAAGCATCTCCTAGATCATTAGGTACTCCCAATACTCATTATCTTTAATAATTTAGTCAATTTCACTGCTTTTAAGTGACAAAGTCATTTATTAGATTGAAATATTAAGTAAAATTAGCTGATTTGCAATGACAAAATTATTGATAGAAGTTACAGTTCAATTATTTATTCAATTTCACTAATTTATAGTGAAAAAAATCATTGATTACATAGACTATTTGTATTCGAGTCAGTTTATCAATTTTTTTGGTGATGAAGTAATTGAATAAATCCAATGAATCAAAGTTTATATTCATTTAATAATGTAGTCAATTTCACTGTTTTTAGTGAAAAATGGTTGATGATAATTCAAACCATTTCACTGATTTTTAGCGATGAAATCGTCAAGTACATTTAATAATTTAGTCAATTTCACTGTTTTTAGTGAAAAATTGTTGATGATAATTCAAACCATTTCACTGATTTTAGCGATGAAATAATCAATTAAATTTAATAATTTAGTCAATTTCACACTTTTTTAATGAAGAAGTCATTGATTAGATTTAATGATCGAATCAACTGTATTGACTATTAGTGACAAAATCATAGTTTACATTCATTCAATGATTTATGAAATTCACTGTTTTTAGTGAAATTTTTTTAGTGATAATTATGACAATTTTACTAATTTTTAGTGACGAAGTCATTCATTGGATTTAGTGAATTGACTTTTAGTGACAAGATCATAGTTTACATTCATTTAATTATCTAGTCAATTTCACTGTTTTTGGTGAAGAATTGTTGGTGATAATTCAGACAATTTCACTGATTTTTAGCGATGAAATCATCAATTAAGTACATTTAATAATTTTGTCAATTTCTCATCTTTGTAGTGATGAAATTAGTGATAAGATTTAATGATCGAATCAACTGTATTATTAGTGACAAAATCATAGTTTACATTCATTCAATGATTTAATGAATTTCACTGTTTTTGGTGAACATTTTTTAGCGATAATTCAGACAATTTTACTAATTTTTAGTGACGAAGTCATTCATTGGATTTAGTGATCAAGTCAACTGTATTGACTTTTAATTATTTTGTCAATTTCTCATCTTTCTGGTGATGAAATTAGTGATAAGATTTAATGATCAAATCAATTGTACGGGCTTTTGGTGACAAAATGTTACTTTACATAGGTTTACATTCATTCAATGATCTAATGAATTTCACTGTTTCTAGTGAAAATTTTTTAGCGATAATTCAGACAATTTTACTAATTTTTAGCGACGAAGTCATTCATTGGATTTAGTGAATTGACTTTTAGTGACAAAATCATAGTTTACATTAATTTAATTATCTAGTCAATTTCACTGTTTTTGATGAAAAATTGTTGATGATGATTCAGACAATTTCATGGAATTTGCAGCGATGAAATCATCAATTACATTCAATTATTCAGTCAATTTCACTGATTATTATTAATGTATATGTGGCTACACTGATTTATATGGATTGGTTTATAGAATGAT
>FIZU01023302.1:0-13631 GCA_900064475.1 Pseudococcus longispinus | reverse complement strand
GCTGGAGAAAAGTCAACTTTTGCTGGAGGCTCCAGATCGCTTTGAAAATGGTCGCCATCGACTCGGGGGGTCGACTTTAGTATATATACCGAATTTTGGAATTTTATCTCAAAATTTACAGCATTTGCAAAAAAATTGATATACCAATGGGCTACTTTTGCTATTTTCAAAAATTCGCCAAAAATCGAAAAATCAACTTCGGCAGCTCAAAATTTGGCTGTGAGGTCTGGGTGACATGCTCTTCAAGTGAGCCAAATTTCAGCTCGATCGGAGGTGACGAGTTGACAAAGTTCCCTTGTATAAGTTCAAAAAGTCAATGAAAATCTGAAAATTTTTGTAAGTCCAAAATAGTCTTACAAAATGTCTAGAAGTCATCGTCAAGGAATTTCGTGACGAAATTTATGGACACGAAAAGTGGACGAAATTTTCAGATTGACCTCCTGCCATAAGGCATATCCATTCAAAATTTTAAAATTTCATCTTTTTTTTTGCACCGCACCGCACCGCACCGCACCGCACCGTACATAACTGAGAAATTTAGAGCTTCAGACAATCCCAACTTTCTTCTCATTTCGGCATTTTTGGCTCATCTCAATAATTTAGATAATGATTTTAATGATTTTTAAACAAATCATCCCTGCGAGAATGATTTTAAATCATCATGTTTGAATCCTTCACTTCACTGATTTAAATCATGATTTTAATGATTTTTAGTTAGTTGTAAAAAATTATCACTTTCGGCGTTCATTACTATCGTTGAGAGTACGCACCTGATGATGGAAGGAACAGGTTCCGAAACACGTCGCGCATAATAATAATAATAATATAGGCGTTTTGTAAAAGTGATTCTGTTTTTCTTAAGATGATTTTTAGTGTGTGTAGGTAAATTATCTTGCCCTTCACTGAATTTGAGTAGGAAAAAATTGCACGTGGAGTTGGAAAATCCGAAAAAATTCCATCAGAGTTAAAACTTTCAAATTTTTAGTCCCCTCCTCGTATCAAACCAAGTTAGCCAACTTCAGTTCCTCTCTGGTCTGATATTAGGGTATTTTCCCCTCTCTTGCCCAACCAAATACCACCTAGATAAACTACATCCACAGCATCCAACAACCATCACCTCTATCTATACCTATAACTTGGCAACCAAAAGACAACCTTACCCAGGTATTTGTCGTAGGTCGTGATACTCTATATGCAATTGTGCCTAGCCGCACCGCAGAAGAGCCTTTACACGTTCCGGAACTTTCTCAAAGTACGATTCAGTTTCCTTATCGGAATAGGTGATCAATCATCGGTCGGTTACACGGCATTTAATCGTTATTACAGATTGACGACTGACCTACTTGGCGACGCGACGCTGCTCAGCTTTTAAACGCCAGAAAGTGGCATACAGCGTGACCTTCACCCTGCCGGACTCCGATTAAGTATTCATCACGAGCCGGTTCCAGGCGGCAGCGAATTCCAGTTTTACGTTTCAGCATTCTTCCCATAAATATAACTCTATCCGACATATTGGTCAATTGTATACATCTTCTTCCTATTTTCCTCGGTGATTTCACCTATACATTATCTATACCTTCGAACGCGCACAAAGCGTTGAAATTACTTTCTATTAGATTTTTTTTTGCCCCTCTTCTTCAACTCTTTTGCTCGATGTGTCTTCTTCTCCACGTCTCTTTTTTTTTTTATACACAGTACCTACCTAGCTCATGATTTCCGCGCGCTTCGCGTATACGTAATTACATGATTATATTTATAATCAAACGTTAGCAACTTTCGCAGCAACGTATCCTAACCATATTTATGAACTTGGATTGGTCGTTACATCGTGAGAAAAATATTCTAAATACGAAACATTGTCTAACGAATGCGATTTATGTCATCATGAGTCAGCGTGCTTTTCAATCTGTACCGATGAAAGAGATGAAGGGGCGAAGGGGAGGAAAGAAATCTTCGAGATTTTTTTTCCTTTACCCTGTGCGCATTTTTTTTGTCGATGAAAAACTTATACAAATGGAAACAAATTCGAATCGGTGAAAGTGTATCCTACTGTAATAGGGAAAGGTTATCAACGTTGGAGATTCTCCTTATTCATGCATCTGGTAATTTGCATTGACACGATTCAATTAACGTTTACAACTATTCGACGAATATAGGTAATTTTATTGCTAGCACGAATAAAAGCTAGGGAATCGATGGCTTATTTATTGGTATAAATGGGAAATGATGGACCGAAAGAGGTGAATGGTTATTTGAGCATCTGGATGGTGATATTAACACACTTGGCAATGCCTCCTCTTCCTCCTTCATGGTGTACATATGCGTACGTACTCGTAGTTCTACTTGCATTCATTATGTAAACGCGCGAGCCACCGTAATTACTTATATACATTTGATTAATTGTATTTATCCGCGCGCCAGGTTCCCTTCCCCCTGCTTTGCTCTTCCCCATTTTTTTACACGCGCTCGTTTTAACGTCTCTCGCGGTGTGATTTAACACGAAGATATTTTTCTTCTTAACCGATCACCGTAGGTGATGTTTGACATGGAACTGGTTTGCTGATGTACGCGATGATTTTTTTTTTTTCATTCTTTTTCGGCGTATGACTCGTTTTAAGAGGTACACATATGATGAGTAGTGACTACACTGCGGTGAGTCATCGAAGGATAAATAATGGATTTCGAATGTTCTTGTCGTAATATATGTACGATTGTAGATGTAAGTAATTCGATGTGTTTGGCTGGTGAGGTTCTCGAGAGTGATGTTGATGCGAGATTTCATCGCTTCGGGAGTAATTCGGTAATTTTTTATGTCGTTTGGTAATGTGTCCTTTTTTTTCCAGCGCGAAATATTAACGTCGTGGCCTGATTTGTTAATTGATGTTGGTGAATTTGATTTGATGATGTGATTGAAGGTGTACGAGTTTTGGTGTTGGGATTTTCCTGAGTAGTTATTTGTATTTTTAGGTAGTTGTGATAGATATTAGAGGAAAGGAGAGAAGGGGGAAGAAAATGGTTGGAAATTATGTACAGCTGGTTTCAAGTTGGAGCAATTTATGCTTTTGGAAAGGTAATATGTGAGCTCGAAGTGAGTCGAAATAGATCAGAGAATTTTGTCTCTCTTCCTGCTCTCAAACCTTGAAATTTCCTATTGACTGTACAAAAGAATTTCAAGCATTTTTTCAGGGCTTCCGATTTATCATGGTAAAATATGATTTTAGAGCTTTTGCGAAATCCTTTACTTCACTCCTTGGGAGCAGGACCGTGAAATATTGATATTAGGCTACAAAATGCTATTTCAGCGAGTTTTCGAACAATTTTCATAAAACTTGATATTTGGGTCCAGGTATTCAAGGAGAACGTTGTGAAATTTTTTCAGATTTTTGCGATCCCTATACTGACCTTAAAATCGACCTTGAAAACTTCAAATTGACACAAGGAGCACAATTTTGGCGCGGACACGAAAAAAAATTGTTTTTTTATTTTTCAGACCACTTTGAACGACTTGGAATTTTTTTTAATTTTTGGCGGGGGGATCATGCTTTTTTAGTCGTTTTCCTCCCTTAACTAGGTCATTTCTGGTATAAAAGATTTTTCTTGCAATATATCATCAATGGCGCCAGAATAGGCAATCGACCTGCATTTAGATAAAATTCGTTCATTTTCCCCCTTTTTTCCAATTTTCTTTTAAAATCCCCGAATGATGCCATTTTGGAAATTTGAAAACTCCTCCGAGATGAGCTAGAATGCCTAAAAATCATGTCTGGACTCAATTCAAGTTGATATCTATCAAATATTGCAATTTCGGAAAAATCGAGAAACTTTAATTTTTTTCAACTTGATCATGTAAAATTTTTCAAAATCAAAATAACTCGCGATCAATTCGTGAAAAAGAACAAAAAAAATTAAAGTTTCTCTTACCATTCTTGTTTGGTTTTTAAAGAAATTTGGGGAATTTAAGAAACAGGGTAGGAAATTGAAATTCTGGAATAGCTTGATTAAAAATTAGTTTTAAAAAATATAAGGTGTTGAAAAAAATTACGAAAAAAATAAAATTAAAAAAACAATACAGAAAATTTCAATAAGAATCAATTTAAAAATCAAAGATTTAGGTAAGAAAAAAAAAGTAAAAAAGTAAAATTTTCAAAAATTCAAATTCAAAAACAAAATAACAAGTTGAAATAAAAATCATTTTATATAATTAAAGCACTATTGATAAGATGAAAAAAAAAAAACAGTAAAAATCAAAGTTCTTCGTTGAAAAAATTTTAGTTAATCGACTTCGAGAATTTTTTCAAAAATACATAATTGAAACCAAAGTCTAAATCCATAATTTTATCAAAAATTCTAGAAAATTCGAATGTTCTGCATTTGAAAAAAATAATAAAAAAAGCAAAATGATAAATATCTCGATAAAATTTTGAAAAATTCTCAAAAATACTTACAAAATAATTTTTAAAAAATGACAAGTTTTATCGAAAATCATTTTGAAACATTTTAAGAACAACTTAACGACGAGAAAATTATGAAATAAAAAAAAAGGAAAAATCAAAGATCAATGTTGAAAAAAAATGAATCAATCGATTTTGAGAATTAAAAAAAAATGCTTATTGAAACCAAAATCAATTGATCCATAATTTTATCCAAAATCAGTTAAAAAAATTGAAAGATCCATATTTGAAAAAAAAAAATTAAAAAAGTAAAATGATAAGCATGTTGATAAAATTTGGGAACATTCAAAAATACAAATTCAAAAAACAAAGTGACTAGTTTTATTAATCATTTAAAAAAATAAAAAAGTAATAATTTTGAAAACAAAAAACGGTAAAAATCAAAAATTTATGTGTTGAAAAAAAATTAAAGATTTATAATTTTCTCAAAAATTATAGTTTAAAAATCAAAAGATCTGTGTTTGAAAAAAATGATGGAAAAAGTAAAAATATCTCAATAAAGAACTCGATAAAATAGAAACTAAAATGACAAGTTTAATTTTTTTTTACTTTTTAAAAATCATTTTAAAAAATCAAAACTACTGATAAAATGAAATTTTGAAAAAAACTACAAAAATTCATGACCCTAAGTTGAAAAAAATTAAAAATAAGTGTAATCGACTTTGAAAATTTTTTCAAAAATACATATTGAAAGCAAAATCAAGATCTATAATTTCATCAAAAATCAGTTAAAAAATCGAAAGATTTAAGTACCCATGTTTTAAAAAAGTTATAGAAAAATAAAATATCTAATGGGTAAGTGAGTATTTCGATAAATTTTAAGAATTTTCAAAAAACAAAATGACAAGTTTCTTCAAAAATCATTTTAAAAAAATTGTAAAAAAAATTGAAAGTAGCCGACTTTGAGAATTTTTTCAAAAATTCGTATTTAAATCAAAATTAATATCCATCATTTTATCAGAAATTAGTTGGAAAATCAGAATATCTGTATTGGAAAAAAATTATTTAAAAAATGAAATATTAGATAGTTATCTCGATAAAATTTGATAACTTCCTAAAATAGAAATAAAAAAAAAAAACAATAAGGAAAATTTTATCAAGAATCAATAAAAATCAAAGATCTGGTGCTTGAAAAAAATTATAAAAAAATAAATTATCAACATCAAAAAACTGTAGGTACTTATTTTAAAAAAATAGAATGAAAAAAATAATGAAATTTTAGAATTGAAAAAAAATACAAATAAATATAAAAAGTAAGAAATTTTCAATAATATGTTGAAAAATTGAGAGTACCTAATCGATTTTGTGGGTATTTTTCGAAAATAAGATCGAAAATTTTATAAAAATTAGTTGATAAATCAAAATATCAGTGTTGGGAAGAAATGCCAACAAAAAATAGAATAATAGAATTTGACAATTTTTCAAAAATAAGATTTACAATTTTAAAAAAAATGTAAATTTGAAAAGTTTTGGTGTGACGGTAAAATAATTGATTTTTGGATGCAATGATTCTTAAGGAAATAAGAATAAGAAGTGCTAACAGAGTGTCAAATTTTGAACAATTTTTTCCATTCGTTGAAAATAAAAAAATTAAAATTTTTAAATAAATTGTATGTACCTACTCTTTAATTTTGAAAAACATTATTGTTCATTTGCTTTCTTCTTCAAAGCTGTAATTCTAATTCAGCTGCACATACTTATACCTTATTCCTTTTTTTTTTTCAATTAACCATGATTTATCATCTTATTTCTTTGAGAACAATTTTTTATAGTTTCATTCATCACTGAGATAAATTTGGAGGAAAATCCCCAATTTTGATTATTCGCTACCCCCAAAAATTCTAGCACAATTTTTTTCAACTATTTTTTGTTTTCAAAGCACATAATTATACGTAAACTTGGAAGCATACCACGAATAACTTTCGTAGAACTATGATAATCATTTCTTCGTATTTGAATGCTTCGTTTAAATTATCAAGTTTTTTTCCTATAATAATCTTAGTTCTATTTCCTGGAAAGAGGATTATCGTATACATATTTATTCAACATTTATTCCTGAATTATGAATGCATTGTTTTGATGCTCGTGTAATTATACAATGTATACTGAATTATCGATCCATGGCTGTTTCGTTAGGTATTAAGTCGATAAAGACCTTTCTTTTTTCGACATCCTTCGACTCGTGCAAATCTAGGTAATTGACTTTTGGTATAAATGTGCAAAAAAAAACGTGTGTTTATGAGTGTTACGTTATATAGAGAGAGAAGTGTTTACCATTTATAGAATACTTTCAATCAGATAATATGCAAATAAAGACTCGCTGTTCGCATTGGTTGAATCGTAATGAATAAAGAATAATTTATACCTCGTTGGAAATAATTAATACACCGTCATTCGGTTAATAAGATATAGTGTGTTAATAATATTCGTTCCGTATTTAGTATATGAATTACCTATACCTATAGGTACCTGCTATACGTTCGAGTCGAGCTTTTAAAAAAGAAGTGTGTACACTGATACACAAGCACAATTGGTCACGTTGTTTTGGCTTCGTAAGGTACGCGAGTATTATAACCTTGCTGTAGGCAGCGGATAACCATTCGTATTCCTTAAATATATCTCGAATTACACTTCCTCCTTTCTTGAAACGAATCATGGCGTTTAATTTGTTTGACTATTCGTGTAAGTAAAGAGACCATCGGTGCAATGAAGCTTTCTTAATCGAAGGTCGAACTTACCCCCCTCTGTTGTCTCTCAGCATCAAAGGAAATTCAGTCCTAGGTGTAATATTCTATATGTAACTCATCCCTTAATACTCTTATAGCCAAGTCTAGGTACATTTAATATCTTCATGCAACCGGTTATTTGTTATAGAGTTTCTTATATACGAGTATGCAGAGCAATTATTAGTCATAATGAACCGATAACGAACGCTAATGCTAATACAATTAACACGTTCATTATGCAGCGTCTCGTATTCATCTCACAATACACGCGAACGTGTCCAATGTCCATCACTTCGAACCGCACCCTATTTTACTTTGAAATGTGCCATAATTAAGTTATCGCCATAAATTGATGTACTTATGCTACCTGAGGACTTATTTTTGTATTTTTTAGTCTTGTTTTTGTTTCATAATACGAAAATTATTATACTAATGGCGAATATTTATGATTCTGTGTTGCAGCCGTACAAAGAGGTCGCGTACCGCCGAATCAGACTACCGGACTTTCAGGCCAATACGCTCTGACAAACGGAGATGCGACTTCGGCCGTTGTTGCGGCCGCTACTGCCGGCCTGAATGGCCATTCTTACCTATCTAGTTACATATCCTTATTGTTAAGAGCCGAACCTTATCCCACCTCGCGATATGGCCAATGCATGCAGCCCAATAATATCATGGGTATCGAGAATATGTGCGAATTGGCGGCCAGATTGTTGTTCTCGGCTGTGGAATGGGCGAGGAATATACCATTTTTTCCTGATCTCCAAGTAAGTTTTGTTTAAGTTAGACGTGCTTGTAGTTTTTATCGTTTTTCTCGCTCCCTAAACATCCCACAAGGGTGAAATATTAAAAAGAGATTTGTAGAGGAGGAAATTTGCTACAATTTAAGCTGTGGTAATTTTTTCCTAGCTCTTATGGTTCGAGAGATATTTGTTGTCGCATGTCAAAGGAATTTTTCTCCACTTTTTTTACAAGCTTTTACTGTTATTTTTACTAATTATAAAGGGGTAGGAGAAGAAAGGAAGCGGATAAAATGCAGTGCCGCAACCAAGGGGGTGGATAGCTTACTACAAGGCTTCAGCCCTTTCCAAATGATATTCGAATTGTTTTGGTCAAATTGAATAGCTAGAATGATAATTTTGATTGAAAAGAGTCTCTGGAATGATGTAATATTTAATGACTTTTATGGGAAGCTCCATAAATTGAGGAAATCCTAATCGAAATGGAAAAAAACAATTATCAAACTTTTCAAAAATAGTTGACGTAAAAAACAAAATTTTGCCAAAACCTAAGCCACAAATTGACTGAAAAAAGAAGATATAGCATAGTTTCAAAAATTCAATTTAGTTCAAAATTGAGTGACAAAAATTATAGGTATTTGAAGAAAAAAAAATACAAAATTCAATTAAAAATGTGAATTGAAATAAAACACTCGAAAATTCCAAAAACTAAAAAAAAATATTAAAAACACAAAAACTAATCAAAAACTTGATGAAAATTATTCTAATTCAAAAAACTGGACGCATTGAAAAAATAACTAAAAACAATAAACTTTTGTGAAAACTAAAACATAAATTTAAAAAATATAAGTACCTAGGTAGTTATATTTAAAAATTTTGAAAAAATTGACACAAAAGAACCTATTTGAAAAATGCTTTTCAGAACTGACGAAAATTACTTGAAAAAGAAAAAAATTAAACTGGTAATGTAATCTAAAGGGAATGCAAAATTCAACTCAAAATGAAAAAGTTTAAAAAACAACAAATTTAATCAAAAACTTCATTGAAGATGAAAAAATTCGAAAAAAAAAACAAATAATTACAATAAATTTTTTTTAGTAAATTCATCAAAATTGATGTCAATTTTGATTGAAATATTTGAATAGAAATAATATTTAATCATAGACGTGAATTCAATAAGATTGCTCAAAATAAACAGTTCCAAAAACTAAAAAAAAAAAACGAATAAAATACAAAACTTAACAAAAAACTTGATATAAAGTCTTTCAAAATTTGAAAAAAAAAGTAATTGAGCAAATAAAATTTTGTCAAAAACTACGAACATGAAATCAAAAATTTATCAAAAATTTTAAAAATTTGCCACTGAAACTGAAGTATTTAAAAATCTTGTCTCAGAATTGGCAAGAATTACTTGAAAACGAAAAATCAATTTTTAAAAATATTCGAAAATAAATCACGAAATTTAAAAAAATAAAACACTCAAAATAAAAAGTTTCAAAAACAAAAAAAAAATCAAAAAGTCGAATAACGAATTATTTAAGATGAAGAGGTTTAAAAATTTAAAAAAAAAACAAATGAGTATACAATAAATTTTTTTTGGAAATTTATCAAAATTGATGCCAATTTTGAGATATTTTTTGGAATTCAGTTAAAAATTGAACAAAAAAAATTGAAATATTTGAACAGAAATAATATTTAATCAAAGACGTAAATTCAACAAAATCGCTCAAAATAAACAGTTCCAAGAACTTGTTGAAAAGCCATTCAAAGTTTTGAAAAAAAAGTTGAAAAATTTACCAAAAATTTTAAAAATTTGCCACTGAAACTGAAGTATTTGAAAATCTTGTCTCAGAATTGGCAAGAATTACTTGAAAAAGAAAAATCAATTTTTAAAAATATTCGAAAATGAATCACGAAAATTAAAAAAATAAAACACTTAAACTAAAAAATTTCAAAAACAAAAAAAATGAATCAAAAGGTCGAATAAAGAATTACTAAGATGAAAGGGTTTAAAAATTGAAAAAAACAAATAAAAAGAATAAAATTTTGTCAAAAACTAGGCCATAAATTTGCCCAAAAAAGAAAATTTTTTTTTTTTCAGAAATCCGTAAAAATTTATACCAATTAAAAAAATATTTTTTAAGAGTTCAGTTGAAGATTAGGGGACAAAAAAAAATTTAAATAGGTATTACCACTCAAAAATAAAAAGTTTTCAAAACTTAAAAAAAAAAACAGTTAAAACACAAAAATTATTTTAAAAAACTTGATAAAAAAAACATTTAAAATTTAAAAAATAAAAAAATTACTGAAACTATAAAATGTCGGCAAAAACTGACTTAAAAGTTTGTCAACAACTGAATCAAAAACTTATCAATTTTATTTAAATTTGAAAAAATGTACACTGAAACTGAAATGTTTGGGAAACTTTTTTAAGAACTGACAAAAATTATTTGAAAAATGAAACCCAATTTTTAAAATTACAGATTTGAAAAAAAATGCAAAAAATCAAAGACGAGAGTTGAAAAAATTAGGTACATATTCAAAATAAAATTTTCATACATTGAAAAAAAACGATAAAAACATAGAATTTTATCAAAAACTGAATAAAAATATCGTTTAAGATAAAAAAAATTAAGAACTGAACAATTTTTAAAAAAACTTTAAAAAAACAAAATTTTGCCAAACTGAACCAAATAAATTGGTCAACATTAAAAAAAATATATTATCTACTGAAAATAAACCAACATAAAAACCCACAAACTAAACACAAAATCAACAATGAAGAATACTTAATCAACTTTCAACTTCATTCCATTTCAACCTCAACATACTCATACTTCGCATACAAATAAACCCCCTTACACCCCCAAAACAAACACTTCTCGACCAATTCTCATTTCCAAAACACAATCCTACGTTTAAGGCAGTCTCAAACCGTAGCAGCCTCCTTCTAGTCAATGATTGGGTACATTAAGCTCAATAACATCCATCATCGAGTCATCCCGCGTTATGGTAAAATAAACGAAGGTAATTTTCATACGAAAGAGATTCTATTCGTATTGCCGGGAATAAGATAAAATTATGGTTTTATACTTGCTAATGTAATTTCATCGAATAGACTGTCGCTGTGGCTGTACCGCGAATGCGTCGTATACCGAATATTCGAATTAAAACGCCCTATTTCCGTTACGCATACGCCGAATCTCGAATCGTGCAAGAGGGTGCGGACTTTTTCAATCGAAATTTATAAATTAAAATAACGAGTAGGATTACTCGACTGTGGAGTATTATATTAGCGAATAAGGGTTTTAACCCTTGAACCTAGGCCTTTTATACAGTGATTTTTTTTTCTCCTTCCGAATCTCTGGCACATCTTTTTATATAAATTGATAGAGAAACTATCGAGATGCTTTGGTAATATATTATCGATATACAATGTCGTCCGAGTTAATTTTTTTTCTAAATAAATTATCGTATAGGAGCTTTTTCCATATTTTTTTTAATGCTTACGTGTCTTGTCACGAATAATATTCTAAAAAATAACCGGTTCGATGTAGAAAGCAAATCAGCTAATCGTTAATTATTCGTCAGTTATGGAATTTGCTCGATTGGAGAATTTCTTCGTCACAATGAAAGTAGAAGTTTAGACATTTAGATGGGCGATTTTACGATTAGGACGTTTCTTCGAACGATACCATTATTTTAAATGATGCTCGTAGTCGTACCAACGTAGTCATTTATGTTTTCGAAGAAATTCACTCATCTATAAATAAAGTAACGATCGCAAATAACTTAATCATAAATACGATGTAAAAATAGGTGAAGAACTTGTACCCAAACGTGTTATCTACTTGTAGCATATAGTTAACGCCAATGCGAATAGCACAAGCACCACAAACAAATACGAATAAATATAAGCACCTATCTAACACAAGAGTAAAAAAAACATAGATAAAATGAAACATTAAGACGACAATGTACCTGTATGTACGAGATATGTAAAAAAAAAATAGAAAAAATAATAGTAACGTACGCCATTCCAATTCCATATACAAAGACAAAAAGAAATAAAAGGCGAACGTTTAAAAAATCTGGTTTTGAAATCTAAGTTTTATGTAAATTCACGTTGCACATTTATAACCAGATTGAAACACTCGGTTACAAGAATAACCCATTCCTGGCCAGGATTTACTTAACAATAGCAAATATTGTGTATAAAAAAGAACAATATCTTGCTACTTGTAACACTTAGTTACACCATTTTTTCGCATTTTTATTCTTGTCGCTGATCTTATAGATAATGGAAAACCGTGATACATGTTTAAAAGGTGTTCAACTGTTCGCCGTGCTACGTTGGGTTTTTGAAATCGACTGCGTACGATTATTTTTTTCTTTTCAGGTTTTTTTTTTCGTACTAAGATGTATTTTTTTTTTTTCACGTACACGTGTAAAACATATTTTATTACTTTGTCGAGTGGGTTTGAGCGACGGCCTAATTAAATCTGGTTCGTGGAGGAAATTACGTTCGGAATGGCGAAGAATGAGGGTTTGATTTTTTTGCGTGTAAAGAAGAGTGCTTTTTTGGTGGGAATTGTGACGTGTAAATGGGTACTCGGTTTGTAGCCTTCGGAGGTTTTTTTCAAATACCAGTAGTTTTATGTGGGCAGATAGGTATAATAAGTTTTAGCAACTTTTGCTTTCTATTCGTACTTATGATATTGAGCTATATCATCTTTATTAAAATTATTGAAGATTTTTTTTTTCAATTTGATCGTTCAATGATAAAATTAGGTTTTTAGCATATGATATGCTTTTGCAATGATCAAACTTGCAAAAAACCAAGTTGTAAAAAAGTAATCGAAAATGTTCAAAATGTTGTAAAAATTGTCAAGAATTTTTGGAAAAATCATTGAAAATTTTGCAAAAGTCGTTAAAAAGTCGAGAAAATTGTCTGAAATGCTGTAAAAGTTGGGAAAAATTTAATAAAAGTCGTGTTGCAAAATTTGTTAAAAATTTGTGAAAATTGTCCGAAATGTTGTAAAAGAGCGTAGCCGGGTTTATAGAGGTGAATTTGGCCCTGAGCACCGAATTTTGAATTAGCCAATGGAAGTTGGTCCTTATGGTTTAAAACACCCGTGACAAAATTTTTAGCTCGATATTTGAACTCTAACATCTTCTGGGGGGTTGAATGATTGTGGATTTTCGTTAAAAATTCACATTTTTGGCAGTTTTCAACTGAATTTTTTCAAACTTGCAAGGATGGTAGATGGCATCAAGGATGATTTCTGGAATTTTTTTAAAAAAATTTCGAGCACTTTTTTAAGGTCAGATGGATATTTTGAGCATTCCCAGGGCCATTTTGGTAACCCTTTTCCGAGGTGCAATTCTGAAAAAAAAAATTTTGTGTACTTAGTTTAGATGTACAACCCCATATTTTTGTAGAACTTAATATCGTGGTGCGTTATCTTCAAAAATGCAAAAACCCGATTTTTTCGTATTTTTTCCCCCTTGAATAGGTAATTTCTGGTCGAAATTTTTTTTTCTTGAAATATATCATTATTGACACCAAAATATACCACCAACCAGCATTTGGATCAAATTCGTTCGTTTTTTCCTTTTTTTCCCAAAATACCCAAATGACGCCATTTTGGGAACCCACAACCTCTTCAAGATGACCTAGAGGCCTAAAAATCATGTCTGGGGTTGTTTTAAGT
>FIZU01023268.1:0-28211 GCA_900064475.1 Pseudococcus longispinus | reverse complement strand
TGTTCAGACAATAGCCCCATTCATCGCTAGCAGTCCATATCTATAAAGTCAATGAATAAAATAAACAAAAAACCTCATATGAACATGTTGCCTAACTTTGCATTTAAATGGGCAGTCATCCAAAGTTAATAAAAATGTTTAAATAAGGTTTTTGTTTCTTTTATTGACCTCTACCAAATTCAATAATTATTTTTGAAAAATTCCTGACGTGTAAATTCATAAAATCACGTTGGCAACACTGAATTTCTTATACAAAACCCAGTTCAGAGAAAAAAGATTTGTTGTCGAACTTGCCCCTTTGCATACTGCACGTCTGCAACTCCTCAAGCATATTGGAGATGAAAACTTCTAACCATATAACCAGTTCCATTAAAACCAGTTTTGTTAAAAGTTATTTCATTTTTTAACATTTTTTAAACATTTTTCAAACGCAAATTTCAAAGAAGGTGTGAATTTAAAAACTTCTGACTCAGTGGAATTTAAAAAAATTTTCTGACTCAACTACAATTTTCTCAGTTTTTCCATTTTCCAGATTTTTAAAAAAGCCACCATTTTTGCACCGAGTTGAACATAATTTATGGCATGAGGCAAGTTGCTTCCTTTGCCCCATGTTCCTGTTCGATTCACCATTGCGATTTGAGTGAGGTAAAGAATGAGTTCGGACGATAAAATGTTTACCCACGTGTCTTTCTGAAGTCTAGACATAACTTTCACTCTACCCCTCTCCACCATCATTCGACCACCGAAGAAAAAGGTAAAAAGATCCAACCTGCGAAGCTTTGGGGTCGACTACTCATCGAGTTGACGGAGGTATCTCACTTATAAAACATCCTGTACATATCTGATGAGCTCACAAGAATATGAGACATATTTTTATTTATTTTTCCAACTTACCTCCGGTTACTTCACAATGTAACGCTATTTCTGAACCTTCGTCAAACGGTTCAGATACTTTGGAACGGTCTCTATTTTTATCATCAAATATGACTGGTAATTGAGGAGGTTCTGTTGAAAGGCAGAAACAATACGAAATTGTAAACGAACCAATATAGACGAAAACCAGTATTCATTTAGATAGGTACCTATCTAATTAGTTGGTTTATTGGCAACACCGAGTATATACTCGTAACTTAGGTATTCAACAAGCTTTTAAAATCGGACGAATAATAAGATAGAGTACAATGGAATAGTGCGTAGGTACAGCATACACAATGCGAGCAAGAAACCAATTAAATGCGGCCAGTTAGTCCAATTCGTATAGGATTTTTTTCTCGTGTGTCTTGAAAATGGCAAAAGCGTAAGCTTTCTCTCATGGCGAAAATTTATCCAAACGGCTAATTCGTATTTGCAACTTCTTGGCACAAATGCCCGTTAATTAAATTTGTCATGTTCAACCTCGCAGCCTCGTTGTTGCTTTACTCGAAAACCTCACAATTCTGTTTCGTAAATGAATTATGTTTTCAGTCTACAGGTTAACAGGAACATAATCGATTGGAAACCACAATGCCGCCCATTTACACATGGTCAATCTCAATAATAAAGGCATATAAACTTCACTCTAGCTCTAGGTATCGTACTGGTATTACGTCGCCGTTCAAGAACAAGCAGCTGCAATTGTTTTGCAAAATCGACGCGTTCGAATTGATTTCTTATCGAAATGCAATCTCGACCAATTAAATAGCAATTACGAGTTCGGCCTGTTGTTTAACTAAAATCTTATCTAGTAAAATCACTCGTACTACGATGTAATTTTCCATCGATAAGTTATACCTAAGATTACCTTAAGCTAATTTATCTAATCAGAATGTTCAATATGTATTTTTGCTTACCAACGACAGTAAGATTAACTTTTGAATTTTTCGTGGGTGAATTTTGAAAATCCACTCGACATCTGTAAACAGTCTCATCTTCTAATCTAACAGGACTAATGACTAGAGTAGCAGGTTGGGTTATTGCGACGAATCTCGCCCTTTCTTTGAAAATTGTCGGGGAAGACCATGATTTTGCTTTATCGAACGGTTTGTTTCGTACATCGAAGCTGAAATAAATTTAAAAATAAGCTAAATAAATATTCGCGTTTCCATTTGTTATTTTTCAAGTAGTTGATTCTGCGAAACATCGAGTATGTAATTTGCTCATTTATCCGTGTCTTTCGAACGAGCCAAATCATTTCCTAATCAGTAATTATAGGGACTATCTATACCTATGGTATAATTCAGACGAGATTTGATCCTTTCAAAGGGGTATATAGGCAGCTTATATTACACTGGAGTTGAAATTATGGCAGAGATATGCGTTTGGTTGGAAGCGAATAAACGTGATAAATTGGCAGATGATACTTTTATGGTGTGTAGCGTATCTATACCTTCGGCTTGGATGATATTGAGTATACATAAGGCTACCAGACACTAGCATACGATACACAAGACCGATGTCGTATTACAACTAGCTAAGCTATGCTACCACGTTAGTGATGAAAGTACATAAATATAGATTCATAGGCATCATAAAGTCAGGCAATGTTGAATATTTGTAGGTAATCCCTTCTTTTGCTACTGAGACCCCACCGAGGAAAAAGGATACCTCAGTGAAGAATTGGGCTAGTACTACGTATCTTCATCTTTGAAAAATTGTAATTTTTTCTGTAGTGGAATGAGCCATTTGGCATATTTATCCTCGATTGAGGAAACTTTTGAAGATGTCTCATTTCGCGGGTAATTTTGAACCATTTAATTTAAGCTTATTGCACATAACAATTCATCATCGTAATTCAAACTTGAGTATTCTTGGTTTTTACCTTAAAATTTTTTCCAAATTTTGTTTTAATTTTAAACGTAAAAAAAAAATTCGAGTCGTTTTGAAAAGCTTCTTCATCTTCACAACAGAGAATTCACATAAAAATAAAAAGAAACACAAAGTTTATAAATCTTCAAAATTTATGTAGGCACGTGTAATAGGTACACCAAAGTAACAATTCAACAGCTATAAATTTTTCAAATCTTGTAAGCTTCGTTTTTATAAAGTACGAGTATCTAACTTCGTGCTTTCAAATTTTAAAGAAGCAAACTTATTTACTGGATTAGTTTTAGATGTGACAGAAATTAGTGGCGTCTGGCGTGTCTTGAAAATATAATGTTCATGGAGTTTCTTAAAGATTAAATAAGGTCTTAATTTATCTTATTCCCTTGAAATATTTAACAAACGAAATTCAAACTTGTCAAATTGGAATTTTTTCAAAATTTTAATTAAAAAAAAACTCCCCTACCATACCATTTTTTGGTGGTTTTCTATGTATATCTACACATTGTAGTCTAATGAGGTTCAGTGAAAGGGAAAAGCCAATTAAACCAAACGTCTTCGTGAGGATAAAATCTTCCTCTCTAGACATTCAACAATAGAGATGAATTTTCCACAATTTTCAAAAGTCAGTATTGAGGTAACTTTATGGAGCAGGTTTGAGGGTGATGGAAGATTCTGATTTATAGAATGAAATTTTTAATTAGGTACACATTTTTTTAATGTATTTAGAAATACTAAACCGGATCGTTTTTTAAATTTCGTTTTTCAGTTGCACGAGATGGGAGGGTATAACAAAAAAGTTGCTCTGGATCCCAAAACGATCTGGTACAAATTTCACTCGCTGAAAAAAGCTTGACTATCACCCACTTGCCTCTAATTCTAACTTTATTCAAAAAATTTGAAAATCAAGCAAGCAAAATGTTTCAAGATTTTACCAAAAATACACATAGTCTCGGTATCTAGATCATTTTTCGCATTTTTTTTGGGGGGGGGGATACTAGAAAAAAATCACTACTTTCTTGTTTTTATTTTTGAGGAAACTTTAATTTGACACTTTGGAGCAAAAAGGAGATATCTACATTTTAGTGTAGGTACCCAAGAAAAAGCAGCTAAGGCTCGCTGTTTCAAAACATGTTTTTTTTTCAAATTTGGGTCAAAATTGACTGAAATTTGTCAAAAAACATGTTTTGAAAAAATGGACCTTAGGTAGTTCTTAAGTACACTAAAAATGTAGATATTCCTTTTTTGCTGTAATTTCGTTATCAAATTAAAAGGATCTTAATACGGATTTTTTACCTAAATTTTCTTCATTTGGAAATATGTTCAAGATGACGGGTAATGATGAAAAATGGCCGAGGATAATTTTTTTTTTTTTGGTAAAAATATTCATATGAAGATCATTTTAAAAATAATTTTTTTCAATTTCTTACTGAAAATTTTAAATACACGAAAAACGTTTTTTTAAAAGTTGGGCAGACCTTTAAAATATAGCAGAGTGGTAAAAAATGGTTTTCAAATGGTATTTTTAAGTAAAAAATGTATTGGTAAAGTGAGAAAATTTTTGGTAAAAATTTTTTCAAAATTGTTTTTATTTAGGTATTCAAAAAAATTTTTGAACGTGGATACTTTGGTAAGATTTAGAGGGTATCTGGGGGAAAATGTAGGAGTGGAGTCGGGAGGGGATGAAATTTTTACGAAGTTGACAATTTTTATGCTGTTTTTATGAAAAATAAATCCTATAGTCCGTGCAATTTATTTATGCGGTTGTGCGCGCGCATCTCCAGTTGTTTTTTAATTTTTCGTCGCGGGTTCTCGCGAGGCAACGAAATCGTTTCGGAAAACTCAGCCGCATAAATAAATTGCACGGACTATAGAAAGGTTCAGTCCCCTACAGGAAAAATGAATAGTGCCAAATCTTTCCTAAATTTTCAAAAAAAAAAAAAAAAATGAATGTGATGAAAATTTTTTCATTTTTTTTTTTTGGGGGTGCATCCTTTCCTAATACTTCCTCTTTTATCAAAAATGATTCTCAAAGTTCTGTTATATCCCCTCCAATGAGAAAGTAGGCGGCTCTTTTGAGAGCGGGCTGAAATTTGAACGCCTTCAAACTCTCACTTTCATCACATTGGGGAGGGTGAATAAAAATTTTACTGGTTATTTTTGATCAGAGGGAATATCGAAAAGGCATGGAATGAAAAAAATATAATTTTTTTAAATTTCATCCAATTTGATTAAAATTAGGGGTTTGAAAGCATCCCTAAAAATTAAGTTAAGGAAAAAATAAAAATTTGGGGATTATTTTCTCATAAGAAAGAACAATTTTTGGAGGGGGGGGGGCAAAAATTTAAAAGTTGAAAATAAGAGCCACCCTATTTTGTATACCTACTCACTTGAATATCGATATTTTCATAATTCTAAAAATTTGTCTTTTCTAAACCAAATTAAAAATATTATGTACTTCGTAATAGTAGAACAGAAATATGATCAAAAACAAAAATTTATCTCATTTGTGCTAAGATTGAGAATTTTCCTATTTTTAATATTTTTTAATTCACCAAAAAATGAAAATATCTTGCAAGTAAGGTTGATTCTCCAGACCTTATTTCGGCACATTATTGCTTGAAATACTCCATACAAAGTAAAAAAATCATTAAGCAGACACATAAAATAGTTTATGGCACCCATAAAATTAATGTAGGTACCTACATTAAGTCTGATAGTAATAAGTACTTCAAATCTCTGCAGACAAAACAAGTACGTAATTCAAGAACAGTAGGTACCTATAAGAAGCTATAAAGAAAGAATAGGTACATATATCAAGGTAAAAATGAATATTATAAGTCGCCTTACCTGTACAGGGGTTCACCATCTGCATCGCGAAACCATAATACCATGGAGACGCCATCATCCTTATCTTTAGTTGATATATCACATGGCAGTGAAACTGTACCACCCCAAATAGCGTTTACAGATTGAATGGGTACTGTAAGCAAAGAAAAAAAAAATCATATTTAATATCGTAAATGACAAAAGAACTGAATGATTTTTCATGATTTTTGGTCATAAAGGGGAGGGGGAGGACAATGGGTCAAATGGTGAAAAAATTAACAATCTCGCGTGAGAATCAATTTGCACTACTTTTTCAAAATTTCACGATATAATGTAATGGAAAGTTGATTAAACCAAACACCTTAAAAAACTACCCGGAAAAAATTTCATTCCTTGACTCACTCTTTACTTCCTTTCTCAGGTAAAGTTGCAATGATTTTATCCTCTTTTTTTTCATGGTCTTAAAACATGATTTTTTGATGTTTTTCACATTTTCTATGAAAAATAATCCTATTAAAAGTTGAAACCATTTTGATTTTTTTTAAAAATAATTTTACAAATTCAATTTTAAAATTTTGTCAAAATTTCAAAATTTCAAGTACCTACAACTTGAGGAAGGAGCAAAACAACAAGTCAATAGGAAACTCATTCAACTTTTGAAAAAAAACAGTGCAAAACGATCCACTTCCTGAGCCATAAAAATGAAGAATTTTATGTACTAACAAACTGTTGTACACTGGTGGAAAAAGATCGCTGCACGAAATATCTCCCCAGTACCTTTTTTTTTGCCGATAGTAAACCTACATATGCAGCTTTAACCTAATCAAAGCAATTCGACAGGGAGCAAGGCACAACAAAGTACAACCCTAAAAAGAAATTCAAAAGCCAATGCAGTCGAGAGTCGAGATTGGGTCCGATGGAATAAAAAAACAAACACGATCTTCTTTGAAGACCATTAACCACGTAATTATACATTTCAAACCGATAACATGAAAACGTTTATTTCTCAAATAAGAGAATTACTTTAGCGAAATGTTTTAAACAAAAAAATAAATGAAACAAAACAAATAACGAAACCGAATAAAAACGAAAAATACGTGTATACCTACTAACAGTTGGCATGTGTAGCGAAGCAGTACCTGACCTAATAAAAATAAAACATCCAAATCGTATCTATACAATACCGTCACAAAGCGTTCTAACGACTTTTATATTATCGACAGAGTAAGCAATTATACGAAAAACGCCATTTAATATCCGAAAGTAACATAAATTGCTTAAATCTCTGTAGATTTTCTTTTATTTATGTTAACAAATTTTTCAGAAAATTCGAATAAAAACGAAATTTGCTCCAAGATACTTATTGCAGATTTACACGGATCATTTATGTATATGTAGGGAAAAAACAACAAAAAAATGTCTACTCGATTAGATACTCAGACTAATGGTATTTCAGTTCTGCTATTCTAATACCCCATTCTTGATATGTGTATCCATTGGACACATCGCCAAAAAAAAAACCTCCGTATAAAACTCAAAGGCTTAAAATGTAGAAATTTTTGCTTTTTTTTTTGTTTTTCATGGCGCAAGAAAAATTCCCCATTTTCTTCAGCCTACGCATAAACATAATGGGTATAATAGGGCACACGCCATTGCCACTTTACATGGCTGGTTATAAGTAGATGCTATGTACTTGTACATACAGAGACGAGCGTAGATTCATTTCATTTCAGGTACTCAACAGAATGAAAATTTTGAAACCGCCTAAACAATCATGGTTGTGAAATTAGGCATTGTCGAGTGCCTTGAAGAAAGAAAAAATTGAATTTAACTTTGGGGTGTGTTTGTGTGAGATGCTGGAGTAGCGAGGTGCGGTGGAATGCGAATGTAGCCATTATGTTATAACCACACCGCGGCAACCTTCCAACACTTCATCTTAATTAAGAGCAATTTAAGCCGGTAATAATAATACTCACGTAAAACCTATTGTTAAACCCCGAGATACAGTACCTACGTACTACCTACGTGTACAACAAAATGCAGTTGCTTATTAGCGAGTATTTTGGTTAACAAGCGTATAACTATATATATATTGTATTTTTCCAACGTATATTGTGATGAAATGCAAAGATTTTACTTTTCAAAGAAGTTAGGGAATCTTAAAAGATGGAGCAAAGAATGAAAGTAAATACCAAGTGAACAAACATAATAATATGGGTTTGTGAAGAATCCAGTAAGTACGTAAAGTACGAGTAAGTATATTGGTACATAGAAATAAATATGTAAACAAAATTTCTCCAAGCTACCAATGTACTCTGTTAGATGACGAATAGTTTTCTTTTACAGTTGTGGTTACATCTGCTCTTATAGTTGGACGATTATCAGCATCACGCTTTTCGTATCCGCACTTTTATCACAATTTTGAGCTCATTTTTCAAATATTTAGGGGTTAATAATCTGCTGATTACATGAACAAGAGCTAAATGGTGATAAAAATCGAAGGTAGCATATTCCGTCCACCTAGATTTTCATAACTATAGTGCATTTTGTAAAGTTTTAGATTATGTCCTCCACTCTCCCCTAATTTGAATCTAATTTTGAGTAATTTTGAGTACCTACTAAATAAGAATCATTAAAAAATCTAGATCAATTTCTTCGAAAACCCGAATTACGTGTACAATTTTCATGCCTGAAATTTTAAGACGTTAAGTTCTGAAACTTTTTGTCATTTTCATATTAGCAGTTGTTTCACAGGTAAAATGACAGATGGTTTTGCGAAATCGATAGATTCAGAAACCTTTGAATTCAACATTCATACATGACTATTCATCATTGAAAAACAACAAAAAAATGTTTTTCGAAAGTTCAAAATTTTTGAACCACATTCGCAGGGTGAAAGGTCAAGGCCCGAGACCCAAAACTTCTTCCATGGTCTTTTGACACCAAACCTCAATTTTTTTCAAATCCCCCCCTCCAACTTTCCAAAAAAAAGTCGAAAATAACCAACCCTAGTGCATACAAGCTAGTGAGGGCCAATGAGCGATTAATAATCCATTGATAGTTTAACCTATTAATTGCCCAAATCAGAAATTACTTAATCGATTATTTAGTTACTTTTTTTCAAGTAGATAACCGATTCATCGTATTTTCCCCGGAAATTAACTTTGATGCAGTAAAAATATGATGAAGAGCGGTTCCATCATTTCTTGCCCCCCCCCCCCCCCCCCCCCCCCCCCCATTAATTTACGTAATGTTTTTGTTTGATGAAAAAACTACACGTTTGTTTTTTTTTCAACGGTTTTCGTAATTTTACAACTTATAAAAAAAATTACTAATCGATTAATCGAAAACGAGTATTTTTAAATAATCGATTATTTCCTTCACTAAACAAGCTAATAACTTTATGGAATGATTGTAAAAATAAAAAGAATAACTGAAAACAATTTCAGAAGCAATGAATTATCGTATTAATTAGTTAATATGTACTTAGGTACGAGTACTTATGATTTTCCAATTTCCATCAGCCAATATTCCTAATAAAATGAAAAGCTGGCAACATTGTAATAATAGATCATGGGTTTTATGCACATCTCATCTACGTAACAACTAATAATTTAAATTAGACAACTCAAAAATTAAGGCGAACTTAATTTTGTGTAGTTTTAGCACAATCTTTCATTGACAAATATCTTTACAGAAATGAAAATTGGCAACATTGCAACATTCAAAATTACACGTGTACAATGTACACATTTGCTCGTGTACTGGTCAAACGAAGCATTTTTAACAAAAATTCAATAGAAACAGAATTATAAAGCAGGAAATTTCCACTCTACTGCATATCTCAGATTTTCGATTTGATCAATATTTCTCGAAATATTCTCCGTAGAATAATTCGCGAAACGATTTTTTTCAATTTCGATCATTCAGTTGATTTTCGTAAAAGAATAACTTTTGTTTTAGAGATCTAATTAACATCAAAATTTTAGTACATTTCTACGAGATGTTAACAAATACATGGTAAAAATTTCAACTTCATTTGTGTAATTTTTTTAGACGTTGGTCAAAGTAGTTCGAAAACGAGGCGTCTTTCACCAAAATCAAAACAGAATTGTGTAGGAGAACATTTTCATTCATAAAATGTGTTGTTACATTTGAAAAAAATCAAGTCCTTTTTTAAATCCATTCAGCTTTGGTTTTTCATTTTCTCCGAGAAAAAAATTGACAGGATTCCTTACTTTGGTCTCATAGTTTGGTATCGTTATCGTTAATACCAAAGACGCCAATAAGACAACGAGTCTCTGTCCCATGCATGATCTTTCCAAAGCTTTTTAGAAATCATTTATACTAATATTTCGTTTGAAGCTTAAAAAAAATAAACACACCTTTAAAGTTTAAAGTTGACATAAATGATGTTCATGGAATTGCATTCAGTACCTAAGTAGGTACCTACATCCTACACATATTCCATTAAAACAAAAAATACTTATATTTTTACCAATATAAGTACTTCTGGTTTAGGTTATTACTTATATTGTTCGAAGTAGAACTGCTTATCAAAAAAATTACTCCAAAATGCTGCATGGAGACGTATCGAACCGCAGCACATTAAAAATATACATCAAGTAGGTACCTACCTATTAAAAGTATATAATGTTTCAGATGATGAAAAATTGGCTCATAAATATATAAAGAAGAAAAAAATGCACCAGTATCATCTCTAAGGTTTCATATCAAGTATATAAATTTAATATTGGATTACCTACATGAGAAAAATAAGGACAAAAAAACCAAGTTTCGTAGTTTTGAGTACATGAGAAAATATTATTTTATTCATATACTCGTACTGGCTGATGGTACGGTGCGGTGTACCTATGTAATCTGGTTTCATATATATTGTGTATATGTGTACTGTGTAGGTATAGTATACATTTTGTAATGGAGAGAGCAAAACATTTAATCGAACAAAGGCGATATGAGAATTCGATTCCCTATGGACGAACACACGGAATAACTTAGTTCGTATTCAAAAAATATATATTGAAAAATATATATTATGAAATAAGTTATCTACGTAACACGATATTGAGATTATATCAGTATGTATTCGTTTAAAAAAAAAATCAGAAACTTTTTTGCTGTATGGAGGTACTACTGACATACTTTTTACTCATAACTTGAAAGTGTACATATTTCGAGATACCTACTTACACAATGAAAGTTTCATAGTACACCTTCAGGTTTACATAGGTACCTATTTGTTTAAAGTTTGACAGATTTTTCTAAATAAAATTAATTATTTTTCAAAAAACATTTTTGAATCAGTTTTTCATGATATCTCAAATAAGAATTGAGCCCACACAAACGATGTAAATAATTAGATTTATACCAATCTTCGATATCTGCGTAGGTGAAATACAAAGTTATTGAATGAAGATTTTGAAATCATCAATGGCAATTTTTTTTCAATATACCTACATAAATAAATAAGTACCATCTATTTTCTCGCAATTCAATATTTTTTCTAAAACTATAAAAAAAATAGAAAAATTCTAAATACGAATATTTCTCTCAAGCATCCACTTTGTTAAAAATTTAACGACCTTTCGATTCGACTACAATCAAGCTAGATGGATACTGAATCTCTTCAACCTTCAATGACTATTTTTTATACAGAGAGCCGATATTTGAAAAATATTTACGGATGATTGTTCACGGTATAATTGAGGGAAATTTTCCCAACTCGATTTATTAATCATATTCATAATTCGAATTCCATCTTCAACGTTTCATTTATTATTCAGAGTTTATATACTTTTGTTGGGTTATAATTTTATTTTCTTATTGTTATTTCAAACCGAAATTTTGTCCGATTGCACTCGTTTCAAGTTTTTCTTACTATTCATATAGAATTCCATTTCGTAAGACTTTCCTTTTGTCCGCTCACTGTAGGAAGTAATATAAACAAAATAAAGCATTATATCCCATTTGTCAAACGCGCATAGAGGATTTGTAGCAAAACCAACAGCGAAGGAAAGAAAATTCCGGAGCAAATCAGCAGCAAGCGATGCTGGAGAAAGAAAACGTTCACTGGTAATGAAAAAGGAAAAGAAAACGCGCGACGACGAAATGAAACCGGAAGATATTTTAGGGTGAGAGCAAAAATGTTCCCTTAAATGTTGCTTTCGTAGGAATTTCCACTTTTCAAAATAATATTGTAACAAGAACGCAACGATGACAATAAATACGTTTATAAAGAAATTATATAATATTCGCCTCGAAATATAATTACACCCGCTAGGTGCACACACCCAAATAAAATACCCCAGTCTTATCACTTTTATCGATGTTTTATAAAATATACACCAATTAATTCTCAGCCTGAGTGTAATTATTCTTCTATTTTGCTAATTTTTTAATATTTCATACGATTCAAGTTCAACTCCTCTCACACCAACTTTCAGATGCCTCGAATCCCTGGGAATGAAGTAATATAGTCCAAATGAGAGATCGTTTTTGAAAAAGAACAGTTTTTCGAATTTTTGACTCCCCTCCATTTCGCCATTCTAGCGGTCATTTTTAGAGGCCTTATTTACGCCTTACTTATGCCATAAAGGTGAAAATTAGTCACAAGTAATACTAAAAAAAATTAAAAATTTGCAAATTTTCAACCTTTCAGTTGAACTCTGAAATATAATCCAGGATCGAAATGTCATTTACCACGTAGGTGTTCATTAATGCAGAATCTCAAGTTGAACTTCGTGATTCATTAGAAATTTTCGACTGAGGGGATGAAAATGGTCAAAAACTCGAAACCGTAATTTTTTCAAAAATGACCTTACTTAGAGTACTCATAACTTCACTTCCGGAAGTCTGAGAGAGCTGAAAATTTATACGAAAAAGTTTTAATTCAAAATATACAATATATCAAAAAATTAGCAAAATCGATATAAGCATTTCCATTTTCAACTCCACCCTTCTATTTAATGTTTTAAAAAATATGTCCAATGTTTTATAACGGGATTTAATTTTGTTATTAATGATGTCTCCGTAATAATATTTAAAATTCAAAACACAGAATAAAGGAATGTATTTCTTAAAATCGATCAACTTTTTCCAATTCAAGTACCTCTACCTGCCTCATTCTCGTTTCTCAATTCGTCAAGCTAATTGCATAACCGTTAACTGCACAATAACTTGAAGAATGCCAATCTCGTATCCTTCGAAAACGCACGCACCTGTTAAAATGCACCTACTTCTCTTGTACGTGCCACTGCGACAATACCTACCAGATATATAAGTAGGCATCCGGCGTATCTCGATGCAATTAGCTAGGTACTCGGATATTGAATGTATTCAAATTAAAAAATTTCCAAAAGTTATCCTCGTTAATCGTATGCATTTCACATTAACCATTCGGCGGATGCAAATGAATTGAAATTCCGGTCGCGAAATATTCACTAGTCAGCCATATGTGTATTTTGTATATGTAATTCGTGCGTTTTGAAATACGAGCTTAACGTACCTAATCGCAATACGCTTACAGGATAATAGCTTGATGGCTTTACAACGACAGCCGAGCTTATCAAAAGAGGAAGAGATCGCGAAAACTACATATTACAGCTTACAATGATCCACTTTTATACTGACATATCGCAACTTTTCGCAAAAGGTTAAAATAACGCGCTTCTTGTGTCACTAAACGTTTTACGACGACCCGAAATCATCTTTTAAATCCGTATCAACTAACACATACGAGCGTATACCAGCATTTTACACTTACTTATATCTATCTATAATAATAAATGTATACATGGGTAGGTACAGGTAGCGGGTACCTGATATTCATTTTTCAGTTTTTTTTAAAATTTTTTGGTAAAAATCAAAGAAAGTATTCCTAAATTTTCTTAAATTTTTATTAAAGTGATTTCAACAACCTGTTCTGGCAAGTTCTCAAAAATTAAGAGAAAAGCATTGTGTGCATATTTTTTCCCCTCCAAAAATGGAGCCATCCATGAAAAAATGCGATTGCATTTGAAAAATCGGATCCTCGTCTAATCAGAATCGCCATAAAAGTGCAAATCAAAGTTTTGACTCCAGGTCTCTTTTGAAAGTCTCTGTCACGTATGTATAGGATATGTAGCCAGATTTTAAGCAAATTTAGATGATAAAATGGTTCAATTAGGGAGTCAAATTTTCACGATTTTGTTTTGAGATCCACAAAATGATTTCCCAGTTACTATCCTTCCCATTGCACTTTTGAAAAAAGTGTAAAACGATCCACTATGAGTATACTGCAGTTCCTTTTACCTACTTTTAAATCATAAATGAACTATACATATAATTTAAATGCGGTAAACAACTCCCACTCTTCCGAAAAATGTTTTAAGCAACCTGAAACTTTCAATGTTTCAAACAAACAAAAAAAAATTATAAGCAACGCGACGGATGAAAAAAAAAAACAGATAAAAAATCCACGAGATTCTCGATAAAAGGGAATATGTTTTTGATGATGAACTCACTACCATTTGTCTGAAACAAATTCGATAAAAAAAGCTAAAAAAATTGTGGTAAAATATGTTCATTCTGATACACGACTAATGAATGACTGAAGCCGAATCATGAAAATACAGAATTAATTTATGCATAAGAAAACATTTAATTTAGAAAAAATACTTGAAAAAATTTCACATAAGACACATTCGTTCTAATGCACGACTCGAGAGAGACTAAACTTGAAAGCCAGCGGGCGAGCAAGTTGTTCTTATTTGTTTTCATAGGTCCCATATGACCACGTGATCTGCACGTAGTCTGGGTGGGGGTGTTTAGTATAAATAGAGGTGATTTGGCAAAAAGCAAACTGGTTGCTGGTCTTTGTGCGACGCTTCCTTCTATAGGGGAGTGTTCTCCAAGGTTCTGATTGGGGATATGTAAGGTATGCTGTGAGTCTTTTGGGAGGGGGGCTGTCACAGCTGCAGTCACTTAGTTGGTCATTAGACTCGTGGCGTAGCAAAGACGGTAAGACGGTTATGGGGAATAATCGTGATTGTATAGTCGTCTTCTGGACAGAGTCATCGTGGTCACCACCTGTAGAAGGTAATGAAATACGTGGACTAACACTAAAGTCTGATCTGGTTCTGTCTTGCCTTCTGGTATGAGGTTGTGAGAGGCGCAGGTACACTGGCCTGGCCTGTACTTTTCTTGCTTAAAAACCGCCTGAATGCAGCGATTCGACACGGCATAGTACACGAATGAAAATTAGCACGAAACCGGCACGAAACCGATTGAATTTTGATTTGGTTTTGTGCCAAACTATCGATTTTGTGCCTTTACATACCATTGGTTTCGTGCCGTGCCTTGACGTGCCTTTTTTTGAGGAATGACACTGCCATGCTACGCTAAACTAGCGTAACATGGCAGCGTCATTCCTAAAAAAAAAAGGCACGTCAAGGCACGGCACAAAACCAATGGTTGTGTCTAAAATGTAAAGGCACAAAATCAAAACCGGCACGAAACTCGGCACGAAACCAAAACACGACACGAAACCGATTGAATTGGGGCTTGACACAAAACCGTACACTAAATCAAAACTATTCAATCAAAGGCACGAAACCGCTTAAAAAGTTTTGTGTCGAATCACTGCCTAAACGTTTAATTTTGTTTTACGACACTACCAGCAAGTTAGAATTCTCACGTAGCCTAATGGAACAATTTTCAACGTTCGGACATTTTCATCGCAAGAAAACAGCAGACCAGCTGACCTCCTGTTATAGTGCCCTAACCAAAAAAAGAGCACCCTAAATGCAATTTTGGTTTTTAGACATGTTTTAGCAAAAAATTAAAATCGGAAAAACAATCCGTTTGCCTTCAAGAAAGTGAACAGTTTTCCACGAGCTTTCCTGGACAAAACGAGTAAAAAAATATCAAACGTTCTCTTTGTCTGCATAGTATGTATCTTATCTCTACTTGGAAAGAATTCGAATAAGTTGAAGTTTATTTGTATCGCGCATCTTTTTGATTCTCCCAACTAGTTTTCGTTAAGGTATATGTACAGTATATTTTCGTTTTTATTCGTCTTCGATGTTAGTATAACATTTCGAAATCAATACCAGGAAACTTTTAATAAATCGAAAAACTTTTTAAAATAACGTATGTCAAGTACGATAAGTCGAAGAAAAAAATATTTATGGAAAGTTTTACTTTTTCCATCCTTATATCAGGTAGGTATCTATGAAAGTAAATAGATAAACATAATTAAAAGTTCCGTTTCCCAGCAAACCATCCACCATCTTTCTTTTGGCATCTCTTTACATGTCGCTGGTGAAAAATTCGTTTTTTATTTGGAATTTTATATTATTACAGGGCTAATAAACTCGAGTCTATCTGCATATGTAGGCCTCTATTTAAAATATAGCTTCGAGTTATGCTTAATTTTTTTTATCAACTTTTCCATTTAGGTAATGTTTTCCTTTAGAGTAGAATTTACCATTATTATTATTTTATTATTATTTTTTTACACAAAAGAATTTGTTATTTATTTAGTTATTTTAAAAATAAATAAAAACAGCTCTTTTCATAGGTTCGCAATCTTTTGGTAATAAGGTCATGTTTGTGTATTTTCGAGCTGCGAAATGATTAATGTTGGAATAAGAACACTTTTCTAAATATTAAAATAAACATGGTTTCCTTTTTCTGCTTTCGTAATTTTTACATTTACATCTCGCTGCTTTGTATTTACGACAATATATTACAGCTTCTCCTTTACACTGATGATTAAATAGTTAAAGCAACCCATGCAGCCATATAAAAGTTTTTCTTGTTCCGTACTTTTTTTTTTTCACGAATCTTGGTCTATTATATTTGCACTTATTAAATATCTCACCGTGGCGCGTATAGCTTTGCAAACTTGGTACCTACATTTTATTCGTTGCAAGATGAAAGAATTCTCGCGTGTTTAAATATCAGATTTAGTAGCTACTGCGAGTTAACTAAGTATACTTTAAATAGTTATTTGCCTATCTAATTTGCCTATCTTTGAACGCGAAAGTATTAATGAAAAATAGAAAAACAAATAACGAAAGCTTTAGCTGGCTCATTCAGTTCTCAGTTGTTTGTTGAACTTTTTTAAAGCCCTGTAAAAATGATTTGTTGATGATTTAGAAAAATTCGTGTAAACCCAGCATCGAGTTTATTTTACAAAACTTTCCCCTAGTCAGCAAAAAATTTTTAAATTACATCTGCGGGGTACCTATCGAAATGAACTTTCACCATAAAAAATATATATAGGTAAGTCGAATGACCATACCGAAAAAAATGGTCGATATTTTAATAAAGAATTTTCATAACTAGGCAGCCAGGTACTTTACTTTCACGAGTATAAACCTCGTCATCCATTTTCAAGCCGAAAATTTTCCAAATTAAATGTACCTATGCCCGGCGCAAAAAGCATGTATTCTCAAGGATACATCAACAGTTGAATCTATCTTTGAACCCTCTATTTCCATCTCAGTTTACTTTTTACTTTTTCCTAAGAGTTGGCTCACATATAATTTATAAGATGTGAAATGGAAGTAAATATTTGGGGTTTATCGCGATATACCTTTGTCATTACGGAAAGGAAAATGTTGACAGAAAGAACAAACGACATTACATTGATGTAATATAATGGTTAACGATGTAATGTATGATACGCTTCTAAGGCTAAAGGAATGGCGTTTGCGGGCTGAATATAAAAATCAAACTCGTAAAAGCCAAGAATTTCTACATCTAGTCACATACAGGCTATAAAAAGAATCTGATACGATATATTATTCACAGCTCATTTGATCTGTGCAAGAAAACACCATTTCTGAGGTATACGCCTCGAACTGCCTTCGAGTGTTGAATTAAGTATTTTCCTAATTTTCGTGAGTGGTGGTTCGCTCACCTATGGGTTTATTTCTTTTCGAAAGAAAATAGGGCTCGTTGACGACCTCGTATTGTGTTCGACATTGAGGTTGGCCAAGTCAGTTTTACATACTTACGATTCACTCGGTCATCTCGTAATAATTGAAATAAAATTTTCGACTTTTTTTCTCTCGTCGCGCCAGCGTAACTTATGGAGCGTAAATATGTTAAAAAGAACTTGCAAAAGTAACAGAACGCCGGCACTACCGCATTACAAGTCGAAGAAAACTTTAATTTTATTTTCGCGTTTCGCCGAAGCGCCAAGTTTAACGACGGTTAAAATGGAATGCAATTTTTAGCCGACGAAATTAAATTTAAATTTTACAAATCGTAATTTTTGCACTTTTCGAACTTCGAATAGGTGAGGTGGCGAGGGGGTGGCATAAAAAATGTGTTTAAATCTCAAAACAATGCGATGAAAATTTCATTCTTCTGACTCCACCCTTACTCTACTCCCGCCTATCATCTTAAAAATCTGACTAGGCACACATTGAAATTTTTTTGAAAATTTGACAAAAGAATGTTTAAGTACTTAGAGAAATTTTACTGGAAGTGATATTGGACTATTCTAGATGTTTTTATCAATTATCACAAAAGGACCATTTTGGTACCTACTTCTCTTCACTCTCTTTCAATTTTCTTGGGCGCTTAAAAAAATGACGATTCTAATGTTTTTTAAATTTTTAGTAAAAATTAGGAAAAAATTATTTTTGAGAAAATTTTTCTTGAAATGATCTTGATGTAGATATTTTTATTCAAAAAAATCATTGGTGGCCATTTTTCACCATGACCTCTCCTCTTGTAGTTTCAGACCACTAAGTAAGTAAATGAAAAAAATCGCAATATTCAAGTGTCTATACTTTTTTCAAAAACTGAGAAAACCATCGCGTCGTCATTAGGATTTGGCATCTTTGTGGTAAGAATTTAGCACCATTGTTGACTCGTAAGGATTTTGTACCATCAACATAAGGATTTGGCATCTTCATCGTAAGGATTTGGCACCATCGACTTAAGGGTTTGGCACTATCACCACAAGGATTTGACACCATCGACGTAAGGCTTTGGCACTATCACCACAAAGATTTGGCACCGTCGTCGACTTGTTCTAAGGATTTGGCATCGTCGACATAACGGGTTTGGCACCATAGTCGACTCGTCGTATGGATTTGGCGCACCATTGTTGTAGTGGTTTGGTACCTTTGTCATAAGAATTTGGCACCATCGTTGACTCGTCGTAAGGATTTGACATCTTTGTTGTGAGGATTTGGCACCATTGTCGTAAGGGTTTGGCACAACTGAGATAATGATTTAGCAACTTTGTTGTAAAGATTTGGCACCAAGGTTGACTCGTTGTAAGGATTAGACACAGTCGTCGCAAGGATTTGGCACCGTCACAATGAGGATACGTTAAAAGTCCCCATTAAAAAAATTGGATGGTCATTTTGCCTATCTTCAAAATTGAAGGCAAAGATTGATGTTTTCAATTTTTAAAGTACATATTACCAAATATCTTGATTAGAAATGCTTGTTTCCATTCAAGTTTTTTTTTTTCAGTTATGCTCTTATACCTACTTACACCAACTAACAGGACTAGTCATGAGGTGTTTATTGTTGATATGCTTGAAGAGTTGCATATGTGCAATATGTGAAGGGACTATCTTGGCAACACTTTTCTCTTTTTTGAAACGGGGATCGTATCGGGTGCCCCATTATATCTGGGCCTTCAGCACCCCGTGAGATTTGTTTCAATACTAAGTAACATTGGTAAAATAAAACCAACGCTCATTGGTAAGTTCGGTCTAAATGTTACCAATTTGCGAACAAAATGTCCCAGGGGGTGCCACATATTATAGGGCACCCAGTATTAGAAACACAAAGTTGCCAACATAATTTCATGAATTAAGAAATTGTAAATTGTTCAAGAATAATCAGTGGATAAAGAAACAAAAAACCTAATATGAACATGTTTCCTAAACTTGAATTCGAAAGGACAGTAATTTATAATTTATAACTTTTTATCAGTGCCCTTCAAATTCAAAATTAGGCAACACGTTCTTAAAAGGTGTTTTGTTTCTTTTATTACCCTCTACCAAGTCCATCGATTATTTTTTTTAAATTCTCAAATTTTTAAATTCATAAAATCATGTTATCAACACTGCATGTCACTCTTCAAAGTAAACAAATGTGTTGCCAAGTTAGCAACTTCATATACTGCACATATGCATGTCTTCGAGCATATTGACGATGAACATTAATTCTGACCATTCCCTTGGCTAAAGGCGTTGATTCAACTTTTTTGAATGGAACATTTTGTCCCTTTAATTTAATTTCATAAATAAGCCAAATATTTGTTTAAAGTTTTTTCTTGGCACCTGGTTGTGTCTAAATATGTACATAAATTGACATCCACTCGCCAAAAAAAGCACCATTTCGTTCTCCTATACAATCTTACCTCTTGGATACACAAGTACGAGTAGATACTTTAATCCACTTCGTGTTTGTTTATTTGCAAGCTCATTCAGTAGCTTAAAATGGTCGATGAAGAGTTTCAAACATTTAGATAGGCATACTTAAAGTCTCGGGTAATTTTTTTTGAGATAAAAAAGAACGAATATCTCTTTTGTATTCAAGCGGACTATTTAACATTTCATACGGCTCATTTTACATCTCTTGATTCCAGTGATTTGCTTTGTACACTTTGTGCCACGAAGTACGAACGGGGCACACATATCTGTGCTTTTGTTACGTCAAAGCGATACGAATTACGTGCCTAATTTATTTCTTATAACTTGGATATACGTATAGATTAAATTGGAAATAAACTCGTATATTCGATGATATATTATACTTATAGGTAGATTCTGCGTAAGTAATATTCATATAGATTATGCTTATTATACGTCTATTCAAATAAAG
Organism: Pseudococcus longispinus; assembly: GCA_900064475.1. Classification (NCBI taxonomy): domain Eukaryota; kingdom Metazoa; phylum Arthropoda; class Insecta; order Hemiptera; family Pseudococcidae; genus Pseudococcus; species Pseudococcus longispinus. The sequence continues at coordinate 7,721 of FIZU01023268.1, read as the reverse complement.
ATGAAGAGAAGCTTGGCCTACATTATATAGCAGCATAACACGGCAAACATTCATAAATGTCGGAAGAAATAATGCAAGTAAATAAGAAAAAGGAAAAAAAAATCAACTTGTACAGTAAAATACGGACGATATTCAAAGCTTTTGCATCCTTTCAATATATCTGCCTTAACTTTAATAAAATTTGCAAAGTGGTAACCGATATATATCTATAGGTTTTCATACACGAAATGAAACCTTTATGTATATACATGAAGGAATCTGCAATAGAAGGCTTTCACAATCCTCTTTATATTTTTCCACATTTCAATAAACATTTTAAATTACGAGTCTAGGATTTTCCGTTGACACCGATAACGAAATTCTATACGGTTTTTACAAAAATCGTTTGCTTTGATGGAAATACGAAATAAGATACGTTCAGCATAGCGTTACATTTCAGTTTATTCGCTTGATCTGCTGAAAGAATACTTTATTTTTCCTCGAAATACGTAATGGTAAGTTTTTTCTTCCCCCTTCGTTTTTTTTGAGTAACAATAAAAATATTTTAACAAAAAGGAGAAAAAATTGAATTTATGTATTAGATTCTTTATATTTACACACACGCGCGCACATCCAGCTTTATAATCATGAAGATATGGCAATACATGAGATGTAGGTGAATGTGGTGTACATACGTGTATTGTTGCACGTATCACCTACCAACGAGTGTATTGGTATTTTGCCAGGATAACAAAATTCGATCTATATCTAATCATATTTAGATAGATCCGTTTTAGAGATTACATCTTCTTCGAGACAAAAACTTGGATTTAAATCAAATATGTAAGTAAATGAAAATATGAAAAAATCAAGTAAGTAGAAAATCAGATATATCATATACCAGAAAAGAAAATAGGTAGATATGAGACACATTCATATATGGTGAAAGAATGTGGTATACATATAACTGCATACTTGAGATTTGAATATACCTAACCAAGTACCTACTACTGAGGTGAGAAAACCGTTTGATGAATATGTTGCCTATCTTTAAAATTTAAGAGGTAAATGCTTTTTAAAAAAAAATTCGAATTGAAACGAATTTTCAATCATGAAAGTGAGTAGTAAATCAAAAACTCAACAAATTCTATTCTTATAATTTTTTACGTAGGTATCTCATTTCAAAATTGAAGGGACAAAAAAATTAAATAGAGATAATTAATAATACTTTGAAAACTGAACAAATTTTGTTATGATTATTTTTTGCCTAACATCAAAACTGAAGGGGCAAAATGGCACTTGAAATGGAATATAAATCGACCCTTGGCTGAGGATTTTGAAATTAAAAAGTGTACGTTGGTTCTTAGGATCTAAAAACTCAGTGATAAAATTTTTGGCCCCAATCTCAGTCCCACCCATGCATTGAGTTAAAATGTGCTTTTTAGTTTTAAATTTCTCAATTCATACAATTCTCAACCGAATTTTTCAAACTTGCAGGTCGATGATGGACCTTACCATGGATCGTTCCTGAAAAGTTTTCCAATTTTCTTAGAATGTTTCCTGGCATGAAATTTGCAAGCTTTATAACTCTTTCAATTTGCACGTTGAGAAAAATTTTTTTGGCCCATTCTCGCGAATTAAATATTTTCTACATTGGAAAGTTGTACATAAGATGAATTGAAAAAAATTACAATTCTTAATTTTTGTTTTAACATAAGTCAAAAAATTATGAAAAGTGAAATGTTTTCAATTTTTGATTTACTTACTCATCCTATGAATGAAAATTAGTTTCAATTCGAATTTTATAATACTTTTGATCCGGGAGAGAGGTGGGTTCTTGTCCACTCGCTGCTGTTATCTATAATTCTGTTAGACTTCTACTAGCCCAATACACTCGCCTTTACTTTCCAGGCCACGTAGGTAAAAAATTAAAAGGAAAAAATGATAAAAACCTAATAACAACACCCTTAAAATGTCCTATAAGGCAGTTTAATATACTTTCAAGTTTCATAAATTACTCGAAGAACACTTTTAACGGTTTAATGGAATATAAAAAATAGATAATTAAATATATAATTAAAAAAATAAATAAATCTGGAGATTTTAGGAGAAGGCTACTATTAAAAATACTGGAAGAGAATGACGTCGAATATAAGTTATCTACATATAACTTTCATCTAATATAATTTTCAAGTTGATTACCACGTTCGAAATCGTTGATGAAAACTAGAATCTACGTTCAAGTGACGTTTACAGGTCAATTAAAACCCCCATATAAATGATTTATATCTAAATATATGCAGATTATGCATCCAACCCAACACACACATCTCGCTAAACAAGAATGAAGCGGAAAAAAAACCTAAACAAACAAACAAAAAGCGTGAAAATGAACGAACACACAAGGCAGAGATATTCTGCTTCTTGTTTATGATGTTTTTGTAAACGTTTATCTGCTACATTCTTAAAATTTTCCGCCGAACGAAATTCTTCGACGCGTAATAAAGATCATCTTCAGCTATTATCCAAATCGCTTACATTCCCCTATAAACGCATCTTCATTATAAACGCCGTCGACAATTTAGAGAGATGGAGGGTACAAACACCATACCCTCGAAGAAAGCATAAGTAAAATCCCTTTTCATAAATCTTTACTTTGTAATAGAGATGCTATCGTTACGTCATGGCTGACAGATGCACGCTACCATATATTACCTAAGAATAGCCTACACTTTCTTCCAGAAAGTATTCATTATGTATCTACGCTGGGTTGAAATTGAGCCGTACAAAACGCTTTTCTTACAGATTTAAGCAGTGCACGAATCACGTCGCTATATACCTACATGATAGACGATGTTCAAAATTTTTTATTACATTTTCTTCCATCCTTTTTCTTCAATGTACTTCGTATATATATTTTTTTCCTCGAGCTCGACGTTCTCTATTTTTTCGAGCGTAGATAATGATTTAATTAATTTGTTGATAACGCACGTATCACGCGCTCCATAGGCCATCCCTTCCAAAGAAAAGGCAATTTTACACATGGTAGGTAAGCTATATATATTTTTAAATTACCAAGTCGCTGTCAAATAAGCCATACTTTGGATATAAGATAATTATTTTTATACTTTTGTTATTTTTACAAAAGATATACGTAATAAACAAGCTGGCGGTTTTTTTCCTTCTCGTCTCATGAACCGCAATGTCAAAATTAAATCCCAAATTGCAAACAATGTAAGAATATACGCGTAAGGAACATCCATTCGCATAAAAGAAGTACGCGTGTGCCGTGTAGTAAAAATTGCCAAAGGCAAATATAGCAGGCGCAGAACCAAAAATAATTTTTTTCTGATAAGAATACGATGTGACATTGCGACAAATTCATCTATAACACCGGATCATAGTTCTCATTTTTTTTCAACAACTATGACGAAGCGCGTGCAATATTTGCCTGCATGTGTTATTGAAGGGGTTACGCAATATTTTTGAAATATTACTCTTCCAACCATTCAGACACGTTTCTATTTTAAATCAAATACGAAATGATTATTACAATTATTTGTAACGAATACCAAACCGTGAATAAATTAATTTGATTCGCGTATCTATTTAAAAAAATATCTCGATCTTCGATCATTAAATTGTTGATCAAAATTAGCTATCCGAAATATCTCAGTTTATCTATCTACCTAACTAAATCCAGGGTATCTCGTAGTTGATTAGCTAATGCTATTCTTTCCAGTGGGTAAGTAGGCAACTCATCCCAAGTACTAGTCGGTATGTTTGCCTGCCCTTTGAACTGAAGGGGCAAAATTATACTTATTCATTTTTATTTAAATCTTGTTCATCATATGTCAACATTCATACTTGACTTCGCCAGATTTAAATATTTCTACTTTGAAGTAAAATTATAAATTACTTGTTTGGAATTTTGTTTTTCAATTTTATTTTTGAATTGCTATCAAAACAACGGTATGAGATCAGGTTAAAAATTGGCCAGAATACAAAATTTTACCACCCAAACAAATAGTTTGTGTTGTTGAGTCGATTTTTCACTTTCTAAAATATTTTTCGAGGGGTAGGCGTTATTACCAATCGAGCGTTATTACCTTCACTTACCTTAGGTAATTATTCCTGCATTTCCTAATAATTGTAAGCAAATAAATAATTGTAGGTAATATGTATCTAATAATTTCGTAATAAAATGTTGGCTCCTCTGCACATAATTTTATTGCTTTGAAGAAATGAAAAAGGAAGTGAAAAAAAGAAAAGAATATAAACTCGAAAATTACCTACAATAACTAACTAACGATATTAAAGAAGCTCACGAGGCACGAAAAAAGGTAGGTACCATTTATTAATTTCATTTTTCTTTTCTTCAAACGAGACCTAAATTAAAAGTCACTTGGAAAGTAAAACTGAAAATGAAGAAAGAAAGTCTGAAAGTTGATTTTAAAGTTAGCCTAAATAAAATTTGTAAAAAATTTCTCTTTTCAAACTTTCATTGAAATTTTTTTATCCTGTATTTCGGCATGATTCGCATGGCATAAACTTATTTTAGAAAACAAATCCCTCGATACTTTTGATGCTACCTTGATTGCATTCATTGGAGGTAAATATGCCTATTTAATGTATTAATGCTTCTTTTTTTCTAATTCTGTGTTTTTAAAAAAAATAATAACGAAGAGACTGGTAAGAAATAGTTTGCTGAAAGAACATAATTCGGGGCTTATTTAATTTCTTCGCTTCGTATTATTAAAGATCATAAAAAACCGAAACCGGAACGAATCAATTCATTAATTTTTCTCGATACTTTTCCCTCCTTCATATATAAACTGATTAACAATGCGGAAATAATGAATTCCATTAACTTAATTATACCTAGTTTCCCTTTTTTCATTGATTTTTCGAGCGTAGTAATCACGGCAATCATTAATGTTTCCATTTTATTCATTATTTTATCCGATTCATTCTCGAAAAACAAAACGAAAAGTTGGTTTTGGAACATGAATAAAAAAAAAAACCACCGAGAAAAGGTTCGAAAATAACAAATTCAAAGAAAAATCGTAAGCGTGACATAGAAATGGAAATTATGAAAACTTGATGAAAATTTATGCTCAAATTACTATTATCGTAGTTGTTTAAAAGAAACGTTGAAAGGAAATAAGGTGGTCCTTCGATGGTAAACATTTGTAAATAATGGGGTTCTTTTATTAATTTCAATGTTTCACACGAGTTGATTCCACGAATAAGAATAATTAATTATTACCTATCCAGTTATCTAGCACATTAGCCATAATGAACTACGAATCGATTAATTTAGGTGTGAATATGAAGTCATTGGTAAAAGAAAATATTCAACGTCGTCGTATTTTTTTCCCACATCGCCATGTTGAAAAAAAAACCTAAATAGCTTCAATATGGAAAGATGCATCATTCTACAATTGGATTAGATAGGTACTGCTGAGTTGATGTATAGTATAAAGTTATCGATAGTGCATTTTGTCACCTTCGATACCTACCCACTTGCAGGCTCGTGTCAATGGTGCCATATAGGTACGCACGAGTAGTAATATGTTCGTCAACGTACAAAAACGTTTGATACGCTGAATCATTTTCTACTTTTGTTCAATGAGACTGTAATGTAATTACTTGCAACTAAAAGTTTTACCTTACCTAACCGCGCTAAGAGAATACTTTCATGATTACTTAAAAGTTTCCTTACAAGGTAAAAGCTCAGTGCTCAATCAAGGATGAAGTAACATCCCTTAGCGTATATCCCGATACGTTTTTTTCAACGGTATTTCCCTTCGCCGCACCGCTCTAGATGTATAATATATTTTTCTTTCTTTTTTTTTTTTCATTCTCTCAGATTCGTAAAGTTGGAAAATTCCAATTTGATATCCGTGTCTTGTTTTTAGTTTCCAGTATCAAAAGTTTAGATATCCTCTCCGTCGACTGACCTTTGGGGAAAAGTTTTTAAAATCACGTCTCTATAAGCAATAATGATAACGAAATTACACTTTTTATAGTTTTTGATTGTAAACTTTCTTTTCATCTTAACGGGCACTTATTACTTCCGTATGTCTTTCTCACGTGTATAGGTATATTAACGTTAATACCATCACCAAACAAAAATAACAATTCAGAATAAGTATAACAGTACCTATACGTTCATCAACATAGTATGTATTAAGTGTAAGTGAGGATAAGCCAAGAATAAGCTGCAGTTCGTCATAAAAAGGGACGAAATAATAATTAGATATCAATTAATCATACACCGTTCAACTTTTAAAAATTTATTGAAACTGAATCATATAAAAAATAGAAGAACAATCAGAAAAAAATTCTACGAATTTGGGGTTTATTAAAGAAGACTTCAAACAGGGTTAACTAAATTAATATGGAATCTATTTCTGCTACCAGAAGATCTCTATATCTTACAAATAAGATACTTGCTCTCTTAACTTTTTTATCAATTCGAGACTTCTCACTCTGTAACTATGCAACACATATTCAGTCCATGTAAGTATGTTTGTCTAACTTCTGAGGTGCAGAGATAATCGCAATACTTCAATTAGAAAAAAAAAGAAAAATAATCGCAGCATTATCTGGAAAAAGTTTAAATTGTGTGACTTTTCATCTATTCGAGATGATGAACAGTATCGGATCAAGAAATTATTTTTGTGGGGGCCAAAAGTACTTATAAGAAATTTTGTCTTGGTGGTACAATACAGGTTGTTCCAGGAGTCGTCTGCCATGCATTAGATTTGGATACAACCAGGCGCTAAAAAAAACTTTGAGATGAACATGTTGCCTATCTCGATATTTCAGGAGCAAATTTCTTTTAAAAAACCGAATCAAAACCAATTTTTAATCATGGGAATGGGTAGCAAGTACTTCAAAAATTGAATTTTTCATTTCATGATTTTTTTTGACCAACTTCAAAAATGAAGGAGCTATAGAAATGATTTGGAAAAAAATTGAAAAAAATTCAATCGTGAGGATGAATATAAGTAGGTACAGTAGTTCTTGAAAAAATGAACAATTCTTGTTAACTATGTTTATTTTTTAAATTAAAATCAAAATTTAAGGGACTAAAAAACATTGATAGTCGAAAAATTTGTATTTTTTTTGAATTTTTCAACATAATTTGAGTGTTGCAGCCTCTTCAATTTTGATTTTAGAAAAAAATGAACATAACCTCTTCAATTTTGAAGTTGGTAAAAAAATCTTGAAATGAAATTTGGTTCAATTTTTAAAGTACTACCCATTCCCATGATTGAAAATTACTGGTTTTGATTCGATTTTTTTCGAAAAGAAATTTGTTCTTTGAATAATCGAGATAGGCAACATGTTCAAAATTAGCTTTTATATCATATTATTACCTACTTTTTCATTTCGTGGAGTTGTCAAAATCTACCGTTGCATTCTGGGTACGATGACGTCATATTAAAAATAATCTGTCCAGCGCAGTGTCCACACCCCAAGAGGTGAAGTCATGAACCGAATTTTCACATTATATTTCATTAAAAAAAATTACAACTGGAAACTAATCAATTTGAACACAACTCACAAAATTAATAACCCGTGAAAAAGTTCTGTTCGACGTTCTAAATATTAATGAAAGAAATTCTACATTTTTAACTGGAGGTAAACATCAGCTGTGATGGGTGGAACCTACCTTCCCGAATGTAAACGACAGGATCCGACACAATCCGAACCCAAACGAATTCAACAAC
>FIZU01023265.1:0-13074 GCA_900064475.1 Pseudococcus longispinus | reverse complement strand
TGACAATAATAAATATTAGATACCTAAGTATGTAAAAAATTGAAAATTAATAATCAAAATTTGATAGAGTTGAGTTGAAGTGAAAAGAGTCGTAAGGGAGTCGCGTAAACGAGTCGCAGGGAATCGCACAAGAGAGTCGCAAGAGAGTCGCGAATTAAAAGAATCGAACTGGGAGTCCGATCAACATTGTGTAAGAGTCGTACTTGATGGAGTCGCGATTTTATTCATCGAAAAATCGTGACTAAAGAATCGGACTCCTGAAAGAGGCGAGTCGCCCCAACTCTGCCTCTATGTAAAGGTGTGGTTGCGCTGCGCCGACGGAATTTCACTTATGCAACATAGTTAACACGAACAGGACAACAGAACGGTAGGCACGATTAGGTCCTGTCTTTAATAGAAAAGTCTAAGCGATGAGAAGAAACAACAACTGAGTATTTTCATATTTTAATAAACGTTTTCAAAACTCTCGACAGTTTGAACGAGTGTATGATGAAAAAAGAAAATTCTTTGATATCAGCAAATGCGTGATAGTGAACGTACTCGAGTCTATCGGAAAAGGGAAAACAATACGAGCCCACCCGGGCATTCGACATATTACTCTCATTTGCGAAGGTATAATGCAGATTGTGTAAGGTCGAGGCCGAAGGCCACGGGCTCCACATCATTCGAAGAAAGAGGGCCGAGTGTTCTAAAAAGCTTCAAATGTAATGTAGCCTGATTAGAGTTTACACAATATATACCGTACGTGTCGATACGATATCGCATAAAGAAACTTTTCTACTTCAAAATGCTACGCGTACACGCGTTACTTATCAGTTCAAAAAAATGGCATTTTGTAATACGAGTAGTATTTACCTGGGTAAATTTGCGACGATTGTCCCACTACTCGCGCTGCCCTCTGGTTCTGCATGTTCTTCTTCGTCTACTTTATCGGTAGAATTTTGAGTCTCGTTGGTATCGTTCATTTTAACGTAACTTTGTTTGAAATTTAGCGAACCAATTATCTATAAGAAAACAAATCGATACCAGGTTACGAATTAGAGAAATCTAAAACAATTTGTTTCTTCGAGATAAGTAATGTGGACGTTTCACGCGGAATAAACTGAAACGGTAAAGCGCTACCGACACGATGTCAAATTTTTGCATGTTCTTAAATAGGGCTTTCCTCGGTTTTCTTCGCCTAAAAAAATATCATTTTGAGAATAATTTTTGCACTTGGTTCATATTTTTCCAAATGTTGCAAGAAAACTATCTCAAGGTGAACTGATAACATTGCTCATTTCAAAAATATCCGTACGGTAGAATTGATTTTTAAACGAGCAAAAAGTAATAATTATACGTATATTTCGAAACCAACTAAAACCCTATAAATAAAAATGAAGGAAAGCTCGGACGGTACTCGGATTTAAGGGTATGAGTAGCCAAAATCCGAACCATACAGAATCTTGGCGCGAAATGAGAAGTGTAACGTACATCACACCTCTCTAAATAATGGTACCAGAAAACATTAAGATACATTGTTCGCTACCAGTTCCATACTAGATAGATAGGTACGAACGAGGATAGATAAAACTTTTGGCATTAGAACAGAGAAAAACGAATTCCCATCGTATAAGGACTTGTATTATATTTGAAAATTCTAAATCAACGCGCATCTGCGAATGAATGAACGGAACGTCCAGAAGCTGGTTGCGCCAGAAATGAAAGACCAGCGCAGTCGACTAATGAATTCTAGGTGGCAATGTTTTCGGTACGAATCAATTAATTCGCATATACGGAAACGAGTCCTTTTGATTGCTATTACAAATACCTAGATAATCAGAAATCAGAATTGACTAAGAAGCTATAGAATCCACAGGCAACGTTGTTGTGGCAATTACTACTCGCGAATCGCTAACAGGGACACTTTCCGTTGACGGCATGACTATTACCCCGAGCGAGAGCGTACAATGAAAGAAACATGCGAAACACACTCGCAGAAAATGATTCTTCTCTTCTCGAAAATATAAAGAAATTGTACGCTGAAGAAAACATGTAGATAAACGATCACTGGAAACTTACCAACAAATTCGTTACCTCAGTCTTAGATGTAGTCAGTCTTATAGTACAGCCTTTTCGTTAGGTACTAATAAAGTACCGAATTAAACTTCTTCACCAACATAATCATCGAGGAGTTTAACGATCGGTCGCATTAATCACAATTATTTTAACTCCCGAATAACACTCGATCAAAACACGATAATTTAAATATCGTTCAAATTGAGTTTATTCACCCTGGTAGCCATGTTTATCATTTTACATTATGTTTACTTTATGCCCAATTCCAATGTTCCATGTAGCTGAAGGGAAAGAGAAAGAGGGGATATTCGTCAAGTAGCAATTCGTCCAAGCGTCGCTATACCATCACGAGAAGTGTAAAGCGATAAAGGTCCTTAGGGTGAAAAAAAATTAATTATTATTATTAATTATAGTTTATAATAAAATTCTGAAATCAAATTCCGCGAAATTCTTTCTGCGTTTCTACCTTGGATAGATTTACTCATACAGCATCGTATGGTTGGATAATGAAAAAACTATGAAAAATTCTAAATCCCAAAATTGTTTCGCTCGAAAATGAACGTATTTTTCAATTTTTTTCCAAAATGAACACCATCAGTCACGACGTCACGACTCATGCATTGTGGAACGATGTGACGTTACCACCTGTGGTTTAACAGCGCCTAGATTTTGCAGAATTTGCATTTTATTTTGTTTATCAATTTTTAATTTTTTATCAGTGATCAAAACAAAATTTAAAACTAATTCAGAAATCGGAATGGTTCTAATTTAGCGTTCGTGTTTCAATTTCAGTACCGTTTGGAAATGTAAAATATTGTAATTTGTTACTCGTGTAAACTAGCATCCCCTTCGTTATGGATTCTTCGACAGAGACATCGTTGTGCACCATACCAGAGACGCAACTAACCGAAGAACAAAAACTTCGCGCAGAAGAAAACCGCAATAAAGCCATTCAACGGAAACGTAAGCGTATCGAAAACAAAGTGTAAGCAGTCTTGCGCGAGTTAAAACTATACTTACTTATAAATATGATTTAATATTTTCAAATTCGTTGTTCTTCAGATCGCTTTTCCCGGAAATTTCTGATGATAATTCAAAAAAGTTATTAGCGCCTAAATTAATTGACACTGGCGGAGGATTCTTGTTGGACGAATCGGAGCAAATCGAAAATAGTAAAAAAGAGGCGAGTAACTATTCACCTGACAGCTGATTTGGTCGGAAAACGGTCGAGACGTTTGTTATATTGCAATATATTCGATTATAGATTGTTATTGCTGAGAAACCGCCGCCAATTCTACCCCCCGATCAACCTAGTTGTCTGGAATGCCAAAAAGATTTTAGCGGATCGTTTTTACTTGAAAAATTCGATTACAACGTGTGCGATGATTGCAGGTGAGCGATATCGACGCGGCGTCGCAGTATTTCACTTTCATTTAATTTGATCGAAAATAATTTAAAAGGAATTTTTGAAATTCGCTAGAGATACTAAAGAAAAGCACGCTTTAATTACGAAAACAGACGTTAAAAAAAGCTACCTTCTTACCGACGTCGATCTTGAACAACGTGGAACGCCGTTGAAATTTGTACTTGGTAAAAATCCGCACAACTCGAGATGGAGCGATATGAAATTATATTTACTACCGCAAGTGAGCTCGCTACGTTTGTACTTTGGCGTATAGGTACATATATGTACCGAATTCGACTAAAACACGAATATATTCTCGAATCATACGGACCTTACGCAGGTGGAAGAGAGAGCACTGGAGATATGGGGATCGGAAGAGAAACTTTTGGAAGAACTCGACAGTAGAGAGGAAAAAAGAAGTAAAACGAAGCAAAAAAAGTATGAAAAAAAAATGAAAGGTACGTCCGTATCTGTATCAGAAAACATACGTCATTTTCTGCGGTGTACCGCGCGAGCGAATATCTTTAATGCGACAATTTTTTTGTTCAGCTTTGAAAATGTCAATACGCAGTAGTCTTTACACTCGATCTTTAACCGAAAGTCACACGCATCAGTTCGGTAAAGAAACGTATAATTCTGAAGATGATACCTACAGTCACTCCTGCTTGGTCTGCTCGTTTACGGAAGTATACGAAAAAATGTGAATTCGAAATGTCGCCGAATAATCCGCAATTTGAAGTTTGAAACGACGTATTTATTTTATTTTCGCGGGTGCGCGGAACAGTAGGTAATTGTTTTCGTGGACTGTGGTATTCGGCTTCTGCACTCCATTTCACGTCGTGTCGGCGTCGCGTCGCCATGTAAGACTCGTACATATCCTTCGAGGATAAGACATTTCCATCGAGTGCCCGATTCCGATTGATTGTGATATCCTTCTTTCCCTCTCTAACGTTAATTATCGCCAAGTCGAGCGAATAAAATGGTCAGTTCTACTTCTGTATTTAGCGTCGCCAACGGTATTTTTTTGTTGTAAAAATTTATTGGAGTGGGGGTGGAGTGACACAATCGAGCACCCGATAGCTGTTTACTATTTACGTAATTACTAAGTATCTTAAGATTTTTTAAAATTTTATTCAACACGTCGGTACAGTACAAAAAACAATTTTAATAAATTCTAATTCATTATGTAATACTTCTATACTTATGCAAATAATTTGAACCTCAAAAAATTAAAATTAATAACGTCAACAACGGAAATATACCACCAATGTAGTGGGTAATAACGATAGGTACTTATACTCGTACTCGTACATATCAACTTAAACTGATATCAAATCGAGCTGAACAACAACATTAAAGAGAGCTCGTCGTAAACAAATTAAATACCTATATGGTTTGTACCTAAATTCCATTTGTTTCTTGTTGTTTTTCTAGATGGTCGAACAAAAAAAGTTATCCTCGTTCTTACCTCAGTAAGTACTCGGATTGCATTAGTCGGGCACCTTAGCGTATCGAGTATTGTTTACCGAGTAATACGGGGAAACACAATAGGTACCTATTGCATATGTACAGGCATTTGCATTCGTAGGTATACCATCTTATATACCTTTATGAATTATCACCGCGATCAAAAACGCAGCTCGAGTTCCCAAGAGCAATTTTATAAAAATTTATCGTAATAATGCAGAGATTTTCGATATGTTGGTATACCTATTAAACGATAAACATAAAAAAATATTCTCGACAAGTCGACGTAAATAAAATAGAAGAAAGTACTGAAATTGCGTCTGAAAAAAATTACGCTTTTCGTGGCGTTTTATGCTTTTTGTACTTACCGATAGGAGTTGGAGGCATACAGAGTCTGAAATTTCACTCGAAGCGTAGGAATACGATTAGCATTAGACATTCGTACCTACTCGATTCAGTTAAGGATGAGGACACTTTCAATATGCAATGTAGTACCTATAGGTAATTTTTATCGACCGTAGTAAATAATAGAAATACCTACGCTTACAAATTAGAGTCTTTGCTATAAGTACCGAAAAACTGAAAAATAGGTAACTGAAATGCGAGCGTTAGAAAATACCTACGAGTTGAGCTAGAAAGGTAACTTTCGTTTCAGTTTCGTTCTATAAACTCGGCACGATTGAAGACTGAAGTAAACATTCTATGCGTAGGCTACATTTGCAATAGGTAGATTAGATACGAGTACATACATTTTGGGTAATAAACTTTTGTCAGTTATGAAATGAAAAAATGTATACTAAACAAATTTCAGTACGATTTGTGTGGCTGGTATCTTTCAAAATTACGTATGATTTTTTTTCAGCCAAAAAGGTAAACGTGACTATGAAATTTTAATGCCTACAATTTATACGAATCGAATAGTTTAATTGTAATCCTTCCCCGTATGTACTTTGAAATTGAATAATATACTAGTAATACCATTTGCATCGGGGAAAGAAAAATGAGATGTCTATGCCTACACTTCTTTGTGGCTGTAGGCTACTAGCGATGTTCACTTTTCCGAAAATTAATTATTATGAAAGAAAAATGTGAAAAGTGTGACAAGTGATGAAAAGTAAGAAACGTGCAAATACTGCTCATAAAGGGGTCGTGCGGAGTATCATTTTCTAGCTCTCATCGAGAACTTTGCAGTTTTTTTATTTCGTTTCATTTTTGTGAAATTAGTACAAATTTCTTAGAAAATTTGAAAAAACGAACAAAAAAATAAGGTAGGTACCTATCACTTATTAGATACCTACCAGGAAAAAAAGGAAGAAAATCGTGCATTTTTGAAAAGTACTTTTCACCAACCAACTTTTCTTTTCACAACTTTTCAACGAACATCTCTAGGCTTTGCTCGTTTAGAAGACTAGGTAAAATGTGGTGGCGACTAGCTGCCGTAAAGCAACTTACCAACTGTTGAAATGAAAACCGCCGAGTACCCAGCTCGGTACCTACCTACCTATTGGTAAATTACCTACGTGCTAATAGCTACGCGTAGGCTAATGCGGGTACTTAATTCTAAAGTCTATAGGTGCCTGTTCTACGATTGTTTCGCCGCAACGAATCTTGTAATGTGCGAGCTCTAGGTACGTAGACGTACGTACGTAAACGCGTAAGAAATCTAGGCATAGGTAGGAAGATTTAGGTATAGGTTCGTAAAAATTAGGTACATACATATCCACGAAATGAAATTAAAGTTTGTTTAAAATGATAGCCATAAAAATTATTGTCCGTAGGTGGTAATAAGTCTTTGTAAATGTGGGCGGTTGACGAATGACGATTCGTTTAAGCCACACATATCGTCCCATTAGAAACGATTTTCTCTTTATTCATTTCTTTGACTATGTCATTAATGGCGAGCCCGGTGCCTAAAGCGCCGGCAAAAACCCCTATGATAATTAATATTACATTCTTGATTAATACGTGTTTCCATCTTCCCAAGTTATTTGGATATAAAATGCAGATTTCAATTAAAGCTGGAAAAGCGATTCCTAACGCCGATAAGCAAAGCGCGCCAAACAACGATATGAACAAATTTAGATAAGGAATCGCCACCGCTAGTAAAACTGTAAAAAAAAATTCATCAAGTTCATATACATAGGTAGGTATCGAAATTGTTTACGGTATCTAGTATCTACTTGTTTTCATTTTCGTACATGTAGGTACTAGGTAGTAAATTTGTAATTACAGTAAGTATATCGAGCAAATTTTCGGCGGATGTCCAATGAAAAAAAGGTACTCAGCTACCTACCCATTTTACGTTTACAAACATCGAAGTGAGAAATCGCACGAGTCACGATTCGTATAATATTTATGTACCTAGGTAGATACGTATTTGCACTCGTCAAAGCTATTCCTCACCGTTCGTTAGGTAGGTAGTTAGGTAGCTACGTACTTACTAGCAGTGTAAAACAAGTAAGTAGGTAGGTAGGTAGGTAGGTAGGTACCTGACTACGTTTCATCCCTTGAAGATCCGTCACACGATTGATCCGTGCCGTGGCCGTAAAATTATACATTAGGTAGGTACCTGCGTAGGCAGTCAGATATGGTTTGTATGTTATGTACTCACATGTTACTATTACGCAAACGATTCTCAAACAATATTGAATAACGAGCGTATTTTCTCGTTTTGCAAAACGATCTTTCATATAAAAAGTCCAGATGATGTCCACCGGAACGTAACACTGCAGCGCGTACGTTATGTAAATGGCGAAAGCAAATATCACCTTGACAATTTTTGCCAAACTATAGGGCGGAAGGTAAGAAGAGAAAGAAAAACATGTCTTAATGTAGGTATTAAAAATATAGAATAGGTTTAGGACACCTATTTATGAAAAGTACACGATACGATTCGAAAACGAAATAGGTACTTACGTTGCACCTTGTGGAATGTTCAACGTAATGCTGCCCTTAACGTCTTCGCCGTATTTGAAATATCCGACAAATCCCATTAATACGTAAAGTATTACTACGATGCTCATTCCTTGACTTAGAACACCAGTCACTCCGCCGAAAGATTTCGGAGTTTTCATATTATTTTCCAACGCCAACACCTGTAGGTAATTGACGGATCGGTTAGAGAAAAATAAATTGTAACAGATACAAACACCTTACGCTTATCCATCTAGGTTGCTACTTGCTGTATATCGGTAAGTAGTTAAGTACCTATCACCTACGCCCTACGTAGCGTAGTGATGAAACGAAAATTAGGTACTTTCTCTTTTCGTGAAAAGTGAAAAGAAAAGTGTGTCCTGGTCGTCCTGGAAAAGTGAAAAGTTTACTTTTCAATGTTTACGTAGCCTGCGCCTACATATTCGACCATTTATCGAAGCCATATTACGATTTTATCGATATTACTCTTAAAAAATTGGGAAAAAAAAACAAAACACTATTTTTAGCATTTCGCTTCCATTATTTCGCATTACTTTTCATCACTTTTCACACTTTACTTTTCAATTTTTTACTTTTCAAGAAAAGTCCCATCACTAGGCCTACAGCCTACGGGCTACGGCTACGGCTACGGCTACGGCTACGAGTACCTACCTAGTCATAGTCATACGAGTAGAATACGTATAGGTACGTACCACGCCGACCGCTTCCAAAGCGAATAAAGTTGTACCGATGAATAAAGTATACCTCATCGGGGGTCCGACATTTTCTACACCCGGCGCCATTTCAAAGTTTTGAAATATATAATACAGCACTATACTTAATCCGATGAAAATTGCGACATTTGCGGCTTGCGAAAAAGGAGCCAACAGTTTCAAGTTACGTATCAAGGTGATGGCCACTAGCGGTGGTAAGCACATCAACATATATATACGCGTGTCCATTTGTAAACCTAAGCAATCGACCACCTGTAACGACACCAAATACGCAATTAGTAGGTACTTACTACCTACCTAAATTCAATCAAATTTCGCAGCCTCGTAGGTGTCAGGTGTGAAATTAGATGAAGCCCACCGGTAGGTAGGTAGGTAGGTAGGTAGCTTAGACCAATTATAACTAACGTGGACCGAGCTACCTGTGTAAAATAAATTCGCGACACCTGTAAGAGAAAAAGCGAGAGAACACCGCTGAATGACCGAGTTTAACCAATCAGGCGTCGTTTCTGACTTATTCTCTTGCGGAAGTTTTGGGGTGTGCAGTCGCCGTTTTTTTAACGTTGGCTCTTATGTACATAGCTCGGTCCACGTTGGCTATACAAAATGGTCTAAGATAGGTACATAGATATACAGTACATATGACGTTGATGTATAAATACCAACTTGTTTGATACTTTCGCCGATGAATACCGTATACACGCAGCAAATTCCTAGTTGATAAATGATCAAAAATCCATCTACAATGGGTCTGAAAAAATACAATAGCCAGTAGGTGAGTAGGTAGGTCCTCCGTACTAGGTAGGTCTGGGTACTTAGCCACTAGGTGATTAGGTATAAAATAGGTATACGCGTCTATAGGTCGGTAAATAGGTAGAGGTAGGTTAGTAAATTAATGAAAGATTCGTTGGGTGAACTGATGACGTACGCTGATAAATTGGCAGCGAATCGTAAATAAGGTGGGCCTTGCAGAAGGGCGTATTTCATGGTATCCGGATAACTTATAATTGGTTTCCTGACACGTTTGCATATTTCATACTGACAGCGAACCTACGAACGAGGGGAAACAAAACAAAGAAAAAGGAGTTTCATTACTGCGGCAACAAGTAAATGGGTAGGTAGGTATAGTACATAGGTGTACATACGTATAACTAAGTACGAGTACCTAAGCATTTTACAACGGTATCTACCTAGTCTATACCCAGTGGGTATGTCTAGGTACATTACATACGTAAGTTATAGGTACGTACAAGGTATCTAATATATGAAGATCAGATACTACACCTACACCAAGGTACCAGCTAGGTGAAGGTGCGTAATTAATGGCGTAAAATGTCGATACGTAAACGTATGTAAATAGTAGGTACTAGGTAGCTAACTAGCTACTAGTTACTTTTAATAGTTACGAGTAGAGAATAGAGATGTTCGTTGTAAAGTTGGTGTAAAGTAAAGTTGGTCGATGTAAAGTATGTACCATACTTTACAAAAATTTTCAAAAATTTTCAAAAATGAAAAAAGTCGAGTGACATATCAATTTACTCGTCAGAGCGTCCTGGACTCCTAGTGCTATTTATCAACTTCAATATAAAATTATATCGTACGCGATCGTTAGTCACTTTTATTTAATTTCCTGCGCGTATTTCACAAAAATAAAATAAAAAAACTTTCTATTATATTTTTTACTTTGGAGTGCGTCATTGTGAAGCTCCTGACGAGGGCATTAAAATGATATCTCACACGCCGCGCTTTTCCTCGCCTTTCTCTCTTTTCTCACTTTACACCACTTTACACAAATTTAACTTTACCTACTGTAAAGTGAACATCTCTAGTTACCAGAGTTACGATAAGGAAAGGCTCGATTCGGTACGTCGCGTCGCGCTCGTCGTGACGCGCACTTGAAAAATGCGAAAGGTAGGAGTCGGTACAGATTGCAAACAAGTATGACATATTACGATTTATCTGTGATTTACGTGTCGTACCTCCGATGCTTTTCGAACAAAGGCCCATTGAATTTCAATTTTACTTTGCTATATGTACCTATCTCAAGTACCTATGTATGGTAATTGGTACATACTATACGTACAATCAGATAAACATATGTACGAAAACTCACCAGAACGATCAAACAATACGTGCATAAATAACCAATCAGTAAGGTTCCAAATGTGCCGACAATTAATCCGGAATTTTTGAACGCATCCGGCATTGCTAAGATACCCGTGCCCAAGCTGCCTTTCAGTATATGAATCAAAGTTTCCGTGTTCCTGTAGGTACATAGATATACCTAGGTATAATTCATCGTAAATACTCGAGTAATACAAGAACAAAACGAAGCGTTATTCTGTTATACGCCGATATGTACCTACCAAATATTACGCGCATTTACACGTAGTTTATTAGGTAAATAGGTAGGGGTACATATTCTTGATACGTCTACCTGTATAGGTACTTAGATAGGTAAGTTGGTATTCATATTTACGTTGTAGGATGTTCGATGTTACGATGGGAATGCGGATCGTACGGAGTTGTCGGGGTCTCATTTAGTGCTGTCAGCTCTTCTCCAGCTAGAGGTGAGTTTGAAGTTTTACTTTTGCTTCCATTTTTATCATTATCACTGAAAAAGTCGACGAAGTAAAAACAAAAATTTGCCAGTTTATACTCGGACAAACAGGCAAATAAAAACATTTATAAACTACTCGATCCTTATATAAGGGTCGAGTAGTTTATAAAAAAGGAAAACGGAGCTGAAGGTGCTCGAAGTGGGGCCAATTTTGAAGAAAAAAAACACGTGGTTTCATCCACTTTTGAGTAGTGCCACCTGCGTTGTACCTACGTCGATCGTCCTGCCCCCTTGAAAAAGTGCAATTTGAGTTGCTACACCCCCTACGCCATTAACTTGGAAATTGGATATCACTCGTTAGTTGCAGATCGCTAAAAAATAGTTTGAGTTACCAAAAAAACATGAACTACCCTTTGCTTGGTACCAAAACTGGACCTAAAATCCCTCTATCGATGCGTAGGTATAAACAAATTATTTCGTCCGCAAAATGAAAAATTTTCGTAGCAATGTTGCCAATTTTCAATTTTAATATAAAATTGA
Source organism: Pseudococcus longispinus (assembly GCA_900064475.1). Classification (NCBI taxonomy): domain Eukaryota; kingdom Metazoa; phylum Arthropoda; class Insecta; order Hemiptera; family Pseudococcidae; genus Pseudococcus; species Pseudococcus longispinus. Next base: position 1,400 of record FIZU01023265.1, on the reverse strand, counting down.
GTTTTACCATGAAAAAGTCACCGTCATTTCCATATACTACCCACGAAACTATAGAACATAGAATATGTTTTTGCTGATTAACAATTTTTTGCAGTCCAAAAAAGTCTCGCAAATATTTCTCAAAGTCGGTGGAAATTTAATCATTTTTCAAGTCCAAAAAAGTCTGACAAAATGTCTAAAGCTCGGCATTATCTAGGCCTATAAAATTTTATAAGTTGAAAAAGTCGATGGAAATCTGAAAATTTTTAAAAGGCCAAAAAAGTCTGACATAATGTCGAAAAGTCAGCGGAAATCTTAAAATTTTTCCAAGTGCAAAAAAGCCTGACCTTATGTCTAAAAAGTCGATAGAAATCTAAAAATTATTCCAAGTCCAAAAAAGTCTGACATTATGTCTGAAAGTCAGCGTTACACAATTTCGTCGGTCTTCCGCGAGATCACTCCTCAGAGCAAAAGCATTTCCTACGTTAGAATGATTAAATTCTGATTTCTCACGGAAATCGACCCGAAATTTTCCAAATTTTATTTTTAAAAATGTAGTAACTTTTGCAAATTTGTCGGCTAAAACTGCCGTCATCGACTCGTCGTTATAGGATGTGGAGGTAGGAAGCTGTTCTTGCCTTCATTTTTGATACGACCCCGAGTATACCCACCCACACAATTCGGACTCCGAGATAGGTACTAGTCGCATTGGAGAAAGTACTTAAAAATATTTACGGATACCTAAATACTACACTATATGTACTTGAGTGTTTACGTAGGCGTTGTTTCATTGTTCCGCCTACAAAACAAATTGCAGAAGCAGCTTCTTACCCGTTCATTTTGGCTTCCTTTTTGTTTCGATTTACCTATCGTTCTTTATGGCGAAGAGAAAATTTGCATATCAAGTAGTTAGGGAACCTGAAAAAAAGTAAGAATAAACAAATTACGACGGGATAAAATTACGCGATATAGTTCACGTCGTGATTCGGAAGTAGGCAGGTACCTATCTCGAAACAATCAACTTGTTTATTTTTGGATGTTTGCGCACCCTTTGTAATGGTAGGTATATGTGTAGCCTACGAATGTATGACATGACGTAGACCCTCAGCACACGTGAAATTAAACAAGTTCATTTTATGATTTAGGTACTCCGAATGTGCGATACGGCTCGATAGTCGATACCATATACTCGTACTCGTAGTCGTAGGCCTATGTACGAGCATACGAGGCATAAGAGCAATAAGAATAGGAATAGGACTATTACCGCAATAATCGACACTCGTACTAATAAGGTTACGACTGTATTATTTAATTCTCCGCCACCTCTCAACTTTATCATCCGCGTAACTCGTCTTCTATAAGTATATATATATAGATGTTTAAGGTCAAAGTGGCTTCATTTTGTATATACCTCAAAATGG
>FIZU01023249.1:0-10957 GCA_900064475.1 Pseudococcus longispinus | reverse complement strand
CGATTGCACCCATTTTCGGCTCTTGTGCTCATTTGGGGGGGGGGGGCTGGCGTGACGGACCCCAACATTTTTGCCATCACCAAATGCGAACTCGTGTAAATTATCATTTATTTTTATTGCATATTGCGGATGCCCTGGGCCTGCTGGTGTGGTCGCGTGCGAAGCTGAAAATTGAGAATTTTTCCGTCTCGTATGGTATGGTATGGAATTTTCCTTCGCGAAGTGGGCAGACAGAGTAAGAGCTGTAGCCGTAAACAGGATCGTAATTGTGAATAAAATAATACGGTAGGTAGGTAGGTACGAGTATAGACGTGTATTTGTAGTTGTGCTATGTGCGTGTTGGTGTATCCAACCATCTTCGCAATACAGCCCTTGGTAGTTGGTAGTTGGTACCCGCAAAAACATTCTACCTAGCCTGTCTACGAGTACGTACACCGTACATAACGGTACGGCGCGGTATGGTACCTCTACTTACTAGCTGCTACTACTACATAGTACTTATACTTACCGGTTTGCCGAGGTAAACGTTGGTGATGCGAATTCCGTCGGTTAAATCGCCAGGGTTACTGTTTTCTGTGCGCGTATCGCGTAACGCGTGAATGGCGATCGCAAAAGGTCGACGCCGGCAAGAATAGAAAGCGAGCGAGCGAGAAAAGGAAAACAACATACATACAATTACAATAGGTACCTACAGTACAGTACGGTACAGTACAGTAAACAAACGTACGATCCAGCGTCGGCTTGGACATGGCGGCTGGTCGGCGATCACCAACCAAAATTTAATTTTGGGGAATTTGAGCTCCTCGAACAGGGAATTTGGGAATTGGGGACGTTGAACGAAAAAATTGTTGAAAAAGTAATGAAATTTTAGCTTTTGGATACCTTTTTCTATAAAACTTTTCGTAACAAAACGTGGCGAGTACGCGTACCTGAATATTCAAAAATTTTATGTAAAATATCAATTTTTTGATAAAATTTCAACTTTTAAGTCCCTTTTTTTACAGAACAATTACGAATAGGTATTTAAAAAAAAAAACAATTTTCTCGTTCGTTAAATCACCGTCTGACTACACTACCACCATCGAATGACCAAATGACCAAAAAGATTAATACCCGTCCATTATTTACTGTCACGCGTGAATACAACTTTGGCCCTTCCCCCACCAATATGTATCCCAAATTACATAATTTTTCAAAGTTGTTTCTCGTTCGTGTTTCTGTTTTTTTCTAAAATTTCAATGGAAATGGTTTCTTAGGTGACTGGGAGATGGGAGAGGGGGTCCCGAATTGCTTCTCGCCGACCAACTTTTTTCATGCCAAAGCCAAGCCGACGCTGGTACGACCTACGCCATTACAGGTAGGTAGGTACCCTATGGCTATTTGTATACACATACGCTACAAGTATGGTGTACCTATACCTAGGACCTAGGTACTTGCTTATTCCTTGCACTCGGCTTATACGACATTACACGCTAAATATGTACCGAGCTAGGTACCTACGTAACGATACGCATTTTAATTTTGGGTTTGGCATAGGTCGGATTACTCGTACGTTAAAACCTAAGTATTCGTTTTTCGTCCATCCTCTTTCTCTCCAACGAGTCCAATTTGAATTCTGGGTTGAAATGAACTCGCAAACATCTAGATATCACATCTAAATATATCGAGTACCTACCTACTCCCGGAAATTTTTTTTTTTTTATTTTTTTGCCGACCGCGACGTCGTATTTTTCATACTACGAGTACCTAACCGTCAATTTCAATTTTTTTCGTTTTATTTCTCGTTTTATTTTCCGTGGGTAGATCGATGGTTGGCGATTTTCAATAAAATTCAACACCCCATCGCCTTCGAGATGGAAAAATTTCGAAATAATCCGCTTCGAATTCGAAAAACTACATACAAATGAATTCGACATGGACACTGGGCACTGGGCGGGTAAACAGGCAATAGGCATCTACCGTACAGCTGAAAGCTGCAAATGTACTCGTTGGCGATGTCACTTAAGTACCTACTCGTATTACCTGCCATTGCCACCCGATGCCCGTACATTTCATTCGACCGGTAATACGAGTAGTACGAGTAGGTAGGTAGGTAGGTAGGTGTGGGTAAAAAACTGAACATTTACATAAGACGTCGATGATTTACATACCTATAAGGCGTTTTATTTCAGCGGCTGTAGGGTTCAGCATATTCTGTCTAATTTTGAATGTAACTTTATTCGCTTGAAACCTGCGAATGCGACACGAAATCGATAATTGCGATAGGTATCGCCTATTTATTAGTAGGTAACAAGTTGTAGGTAGCCTATACTTATACATTACACACGTAGATACGTAGGTACCTATACGTATACCTACGTGATGGTACGCGTACGGTACCGTACAAAATAAGCTACCTACAACTACGTACGTTTAGATAGTACAATATCGAGTGACGAGCGCTACCTGTATGTACTCGTATGTAGTGTACACAACACAACACAACGCATAACATAACATAACGTAACGTAACGTAACGTAGACTTGCTTCTACTCTACCTATCTCACATCGTACACGTAGGTCCTAATGTACCTAGCCGGGAGCGGCACTGTAGCTGTACATACCAGTACCAAGTCACGAGCCCTTCCGCGTAGATCTACTTACCTACCTAGACGCGTCTTTCGTCGATTCTTCAATTTTGAACAAAGTTACCACCACCGTAGGTACGTAATCAACGACGCGGCCGGCATCGCATACGGATAGGTTGGTACGTAATGTAGCTAATGCCTAATAGTGAAATATGTAGCTATACGGTTACTCACTTCCTTTGAGAAAATATTCCCGGAGGAAAATTGAAAAGCTTCGTCAGTTTTCCAACCAATTGCGATACGGCGGATTCGCTCAAGCTGCGCGACAAAATGAAATACACGACGGGTAAGTGGAGTACCTCTACCTACTCGGTACAAATATGTAGAAATACGCAGACGCCAACGCGGACGTACGTACTACGCTACGTTGCGTAGGTAATAGGTTCCTACTTATCTATTTACCTTCGTGTAGCTGCGACTGCGACAGCGACGGCGACAGCGACAGCGAGCAAGCGAGCGAGCAACGCAAGTGCCTACATTACATTTACATACCTACTCGTAAGTAAATAATTTGAATTTCGGTAGGTACGCGTACCTACTTGGATAAATAGCGAGCCAATTTACGTAAGTTACGCGTACGCTTTCGCGTCGTGTCGCATTAGAATTGGACGTACGATAATTAGCTTATTCGAAGCGTCGCGTCGCGTCGCGTCGCTCAAATAAAAGGGCAAAGCATACTCACTCGTGGTTTGTTTCGATGGTCACATACGACGGATTTTGATCCAACGTTAGCAATCTGCTTACGTACGAATTATGCTTATAATTGCCGGGAACGTATTCGTACGACGGATTCTGAAAAATGACGATACGCGATACAACAATTAGATTTACATACTCGACTGCAGACCACAGGCACAGGATACCTATTGTACCTACTGCCCTACACCTATAGCTAGCATCAACTATCCAGTGTAGCGTGTGGTAGGTATTGTGTAGGTTAATTGCAGGTAGTAGGTCGTGGCCAACGGGCTAGGGTAAGCGAATGTACTTACCCGAGTGCGGTGGTAAGGCGCGCTTACGCTTCTTACGCTTACCTGAAAAGTTGGATACGTATCGCTGAAGACGTCTTTCAACACTCTTCTTTTGAATCCTGAAACACATATCCGAGTATTGTATTTTGTACTTGTAAGTACTCCGTAGCTAGACTAGACCTACGTACTCGTACATACCCTTTGATAAGTTTCTGTCTTGGTTGTCCTTGTCATCTTGTCCGGGCTTGTCTCGCGTATTCATGTTCTGCATAAATCGTAACGACGTATTTTACTTTACACATTGTAGGCACATTATCGATCAAGTACTCGTAGGTGTAGGTAGATAGGTATTGTTGTATACTCGTATCTATCGATAATCTAATGTAATGTACCTTACCTACCTCGTACAGGTACAGGTACCTACATACATGTACACCGACACCGACACCGACACCGACACGTAGTACGTAGTAGGTACGTGGTTACCTGCATTTGTTGTGGTAGGTAGGTTGGTGGAACACGACAACGCAACACTGATTTTTAATGTCCGACACTTCGTCTCGTTATTTCAGTTTCATGGGATACGAATTTTTTCAAATAAAACGAACGAGCGGCGAGCCAAATAGATCCGCCACACCATCCACGCCATCGCCTTATACACTACCTCCGCCAGCACTCTCCCCTCGTTCGTGTTTAAACTCGCCGTAAATAAGACTAATACGTATATTCCTCAAATATACCTAGGTACTTTATAAAGGTACTACGTACTTCCTACCTATCGAGTGTATGGCTTACCCTTCTTTTAATCGGCGAACGAGGCCTGCATTTTTGTTTTTGGAAATTTATCGAGTCCGAGCGGAGCGTGGGTGGGGGCATTTGTCACGGAAAGGCACGAAAAGCTGAAATTTCGAGTCAACCAAATAGCGATTTCAGTCGGAAAATTGCTGCGGGTACCTAGATGTGGTAGGTACTCTTACTCGATCACCGCTGCTTCCGATTTGCAGGTTAAAATTTCCGACTGCAACTAGATAGGTTAGGTACCTATCTAGGCGAACGAAATATTCTATAATATACCGATTCGCGCTATGATATTTCGACTCCCAACTTGAGTTTTCGACTCAAATCTCAAAATTTAAATTTTTCAACACGAATAGCAATTTTTCCGACTGGTACCAAAAATAGCTGCTCTCTGCTTCATCCTCCCCCCTCCCCTTCACCAGTCGGTACGGTCTTGTTGTACGTACTACATACATAGGTAAAGTACTACTACTCTTACGCGATAATTAGGTAAGTAGCGCTATTGCTGCTAGTTGTAGGTCTAGGTACATATTTACCCCAAAAGCGTAATTATTCACTTTGTAATATGGTCCGGGCTTCTTCACGTCGAGTCGTTCGCTGCGCTGAAAGCCGAAAATTTTGCCTCCGTACTGGTCGAGAATTTTATCGTAAACGTTATTTTCGTATTCTAAAATGAAAACAAATTGTAGGTTTAGCTAGGTGGATACCGGTTCGAGTAAATAAATACGAACAGCAGATAGGATGAAGTACGAACGAGTAAATACGATACCGTACATTTATTGAAACGTTCCAACTTATTTAGATGCGCGTGAAAATAGTTGACGGATAACCTATTCGTACTTATTCGCCTTCTTTTTTTTTTTTACCTATAGGTAGGTACTTTGAAATAGGACGTTTGAATTTGAATCGAGAATCAACGGCGCGGCAATGCGTGCGAAAATCGTTTACAAAATGTGCACGGAAGACCGGGATAATATCGATAAGCTGAACTCGTAATCTTAGGTTCTCGTACCTCGTACCTACCTAGTACCTACCTAGACCCGAACCTGCCCGGTATCCGTACTATTTTCAAGTATCGAGATTATCGCGTGGTCGATCGTCTTTTTTTCCAGTTCCCCCCTCCCCGCGCGCTGCACTTATTCAGACCGCGGCATACAAACTGTGTCGCGTCTGTCGCTTGCAGCGTTTAACGGGTACCCGGATACCCGGTTCCGAGTTTGGACTCGGATAATTATCCGGGTACCCGGTTCGCTAACCGTGTACTAAAATAATGTAAATAATATTCATCCGAACGATCTACGTTTGTAAGATTTTAATTAGCACTCCTAGCGAAATTTTTACCAACTTGGATCAAATCAGATCGAAACCAATCAAATTCGTTTATTCTACTATCCGGGTAATTTTATCCGAGTACCCAGGCAGGTATCCGGGTAGACTCGGAAGAACCGGGTACCCGTTAAACAAGCGAATCGCTTGTTTCACAATCGTATACGTGAGCAGGCAGGTAAAGGTAGGGCGTTGCGAGTTGCGAGTTACGAGCTACGACTACGTATGCGAGTAGTTGAATTATACCGGGTGTCTTTCCTATGGTCATTGTGCCGGCTTCGCTGTAAACTTTGGCATTCTCGTCGACTCGACCTTTTCCGGCCAGCACTCTTTGTAAGGCGAATAATCTGTCGTATACGTCGTCCGGCCGGCCCGTCTCGTCGTCGTTAGTGTCATCAACACCATCGTCGCCGTCGTCGTCGCCGTCACCGTCACCGTCACCGTCACCGTCGCCGTTTCCGTCGTTAGAGCTTGAAACTTTTTCAAACGATTGTTTAACGTTGGCGAATTCTTCGTCAGTCGGTTTGAATTTATCTCCTGCGAATAAGTAGGTAGGTACGTCGATAGATCATTAAGGTATTACTAGGTAGGTAGGTGTCTTGTGACGTGTCGCTAAGCGGTAATCGGCGACACATCTAGATTAAAAGCGGAAAAAGCACGCGGACGCGCGTCTACGACTACCTACGACTTTTAATCCGTGGCGTAGATAGGAATGTTACGAGCAAATGGTGAAATGCGCCCGCATCTGGCAGCTAAAAATGCTCGCGCGTTTACGGCAAATACTAATCTTTTTCAAAAATGGTTCGTTCCGTCGTTCCATCATTTTTTTAATCCAAACCCCGCCACAGCGCGGCGAATTTTCTAGTTTTTTAATAGCGCGTGGCCAAAAAATTGGCGCGATCGAAAAACACCCAAAAAGGTAGATGGCTAGTGTTTAACGTTTTTTGTAAACAAAAAGAAGTGCAATGTAACGCGGGTACCTCCTCGTGTAATAGTCTATATCATGTACTTACGATTGTGAAGCGGCAAATAGAGCGGCGTGCCTCGATATCGCGACGACGTAGATTTGAAATTTTTCTTGTTCACTTGCGATTTCAATTTAGACGATTGCGTGCGCAGTTGATTCAACAATTCGCTCTCGTAATCTGAAAAATCGAATCGAACGATACGAAGCTGGAATTACGCATTTCGCCGATTCTACGACCACGACGTCAGGTGTCTACCTGGGTAAGGTACCTACGAGTCGCCAGTCGTGCGGATTTACTCACCGGGGGGGTTTCGCTGCAATTGCGCCAGCACGATTTGCGTATTCTGCTGCTGGTTGGGACTGGAACGAGATGCTGGATTAAACTGGTCATCCGGCGCGTACTTGACAATTCCTTCGCTATTGCGCGGCCCTGCGGCTAAATTCGGCCCGATGTCGACGTCCTATACGTATGGTGGCAACGAAGCCGCGTTAAAAATTGAAAATTCACGAAACGCGTCTCGGTGGCTAGTGGCTACAGCCAGTAGCCCGAGTACGTGAGGAGTGTAGCGATGTAGGTACAATTTGCACGCATACTAGGTAGGTACGCATTCCGCGTCAAAAACGAATCAAAAACCGCGAGTTGAATGAAAAATTGCGCTTGAAATTTCAAGACTAGAAATTTTTGGTGTGTTTTTTAATCATTTACTTAGTGTTACGGTAGCGGTAGCGGTAGCGGTACAACTACGCGCATTCGAGCATACGAGTAGGTACAATTACATGCTCGGCAAGCCCGAAAGGCGAAAGCTTATACCTGTAATGCTCGAATTTTCGCGCGAATGCTTTCTACGTGACCAACTCATTAAGTAGTAAGTACCTAAGTACCTACTACTTAGGTAGGTCATTACGCCATTACACGCGACTTGGTGACGCCGTTAACTTACGTAGGTACCGTGACCTCCTACCTACGACGACACGCAGTACGCACGTAGCGTATGACAGCTACTGGTCCGTGCAATTTATTTATGCGGTTGTGCGCGCGCACCGCCCGATGTTTTTTAATTTTTCGTCGCGGGTTCTCGCGAGGCAACGAAATCGTTTCGGAAAACTTAGCCGCATATAGCCTATAAATTGTACGGACTACGGCAAGCTACAGCTAATACTAATACCAAAGGCTACGACTGCGAGTATGTACTCGTAGACGCGGGTAATTGTACAGCAAGTAGGTAGGTTAGGTACCTCTGCCTACAAATACTAACCCGATTCGACGACAGCGGCTGTTCGTATCGAAGTAATCGTACGGGATCGGCGCCGGTGTCGGCCATTTCTTGCTTTAGTACTCGATCGCAAATCTCGGCGTCCGAGTCGTACTGTACTCTGCAAATCGAAAAGCAAAACTTGAAATCTATCTATCTATCCATCGACGAGTATATGTATGCCAAACGATCACTACCAGCTACCGTCAGATAGGCGTGGCGGAGGGTAGGTACTCGATTATCTACAGTGGCGTAGACAGGGGGCAGAGGAAAATGAGAATGACGCGAAATTGCAGCGTTTGAATGCCTTTTTTGTAAAACTTTTCGCCCTTGCTGCAGTTTTTCTCATCGTATGGTAATACATAACAGATGACACCTCCTCGGATGACATGTCTGGCTATGCTATCGACAGACCATCACTCCCACCGAAGAATACCGAACCTTCTATAGGTCAGTGGCATATTACCCTACGAGCCGAGTACGCCATGGCGTAGAGTGGCAGATTTCGGGGGCGGCAAATTTTTCAATTTCGAAAAAAATGACACGTATGAAAATAAATAATTTTTTTTTCTTCGGAGACAACCCGGGTAAGCCCGGCGACATGTTACACCACGGTGTGGTAGTGTGGAATGAACGTATAATGCGGAGAACTCGCAATGTCCGAGTGACGTTTGTCGTTCCACGGCCACCGCGCGGCAGCGCGAGTTCATTCCGGGCCACTGGATCTCGCCCTACACCGCCAAGTTAACGCCTGAGGCCCAAATATAAACGGAACTAGATATAATTCACGGGGGGAAGGGGCTGCGCTTGTAAAATTTTTTTGGGCATAGATGAGAGGAATTAAATAGTAAAAAAACTTTCAAAAACAACAAAATTTAATACGGTACCTACCTGAATTTGAATTACGAATTGTAATTTTGAGCAATGAAACGAGTAAGTACGAGTAGAATAAAATCAACGTAACATTCGATGACAAATTCAGACAGTCGTTCAAACGAGGGGTTGGAGAGAAAAAATGTGATAAATTTTTTTTCTTTCCATTAAACGTTCAAATTGGTTAAAAATATGTCACCAGGAGGGGCTAATTTAGGGATAAATTAATTTTCTCACGATCAAAATTTCGCCAAGTGGTTTAGGTCTTCATAGCCCCTGCAATTCCATCTATACCTGCAGTTTCGAATGTAATACGAATAATTTCCGAGTATTTTGGTACCTATGCTTCTTTTCTTTTCTAAAAAGCTCGATTTTTATGTTTTTTTTTTCTCTGCCCATGCCCTCTTTTATGCATCCGAAATGAAGGAAGAGGCGGTAAATCTTTTTGGCCTAGAGCGGCCAAATCCATGATCCGCCACTGCTATAGGTACATAGGTGCGTGGTATGGTTCAATAACCCCCTCTTCACTCGGCTCCAATATTGGCCTCCCCCTCGAAGAAATCCCAACTACGCTACCGATTAGGTACCTCTCATACGTGCAGATGAAGTAACTAGGTACCTACCTACCTACCTACCTACCTACCTACGTACGTACTCGTAGTTGGTGATGTTCACTTTTCCGAAAAGTGATTTTGGTGAAAAGTGTGAAAAGTGTTGAAAAGTAAGGAAAAGTTGGAATACTACTCAAAAAGGGGCCGTGTGAGATATCGTTTTAAAGCTCTTGTCAAGAGCTTTACAAAGATGCCTTTGAAAATGAAAAATAATGGAAAACTTTTTTATTTTATTTCATTTTTGTGAAAAACACATTTTTTTTTAAAGCAGAAAAAACGAACAAACAATTTCAACAGTTCTGATGACTTATTTCGCATGAAAGTGGATAAACCAACCTCGGGATTCTTCAACTTGATTGGTTTACCCTTATCATCAGTGACGGCGAGAGCGGATCAGGGCCAGATACGATTGTTTTACGCCCCCCCCCCCACTTTTTCACTCGATTCCAACGCCGGATTAGGGATTCAAGTTACCTGGAGTCCAAAATTTGCGCAGGTCCTTGAAAAAATCCGCTTTCTTGTAAAAATGAAAGCCCGAGCGAAGCGAGGTCGAAAATTTTTGCCAAAAAAAAATTTGAAATTCATTTTTAAAATTTTCTTTGCCATTCCCGAATGCGAACTCGTGCCAATAAAATTTGAGAATTTTCTTTTTGTTTCAATGCTCGGACCGTTTGACCCACGGGCCCTTGGAAAAAGTCCGGGCTCGGTACAAATGTACCCTCTGTATAGTGATGGGACTTTTCATGAAAAGTTGAAATGACGAAAAGAAAAGTAAAAAATTGAAAAGTAAAGTGTGAAAAGTGGTGAAAAGTAATGAGAAGTAATGAAAGTTAAATGCTAAAAATACAGGTTTTTTTAAATTTTTAAGAGTAATTTCAATAAAATCGTAATATGACTTCGATAAACGGTCTAATACGCGCGTAAACATTGAGAAGTCAACTTTTCGTTTTTCACGAAAAGAGAAAGTACTTTTCGTTTCATTACTTCTCAAGGAACATCACTACCTCTGTACTCCGCTCTCGCCGTCACTGCTTATCATAAACAAAAGAGATTTGCTCGGAATGGGAATAATGCTATTTTGTTTGTCCACTCTCGAGTGAAACAGACGAGTTGATAAATTTCACCCGCCTGCTCGGACGAATAAATCGATATGTCACTCGATTTTTTTCATTTTTGAAAAGTACTTTTCTCCGACCAACTTTTCTTTTCACTTTTCATCATCTGTACGCGTAGTAGGTAGGTACAGGTAAGGTAATTAGTCAACTAAGTAGGTCTTACAATCGTTAGTTTATTACCCTGTTCGGATGGTGTAAAGTTGAGTTTGAACGATACATTGCGTATACGAATCTTTCCACGTAAAACCCAACTGCCCGAGCTGTTCTAATATTTGTTTCAAATTTTCCAAATCTTCGTACTTGAATTTGTACCTGCGTAAAAATAGAAAACAACAAATTAGATAAGTACCTAGGTAGGTATGTATGTATGTATGTATGTGTGTGTGTGTGTGTGTGTGTGTGTGTGTGTGGGCGT